>LPNX010837116.1:136773-172159 GCA_001517045.1 Pseudotsuga menziesii
GGTTTTCTAGTCGAACTTCTGATAACATAAATAGATTAGGCTGGGTACAAGATTGGGGCAATTTTCAAAGGGCTGAATCCGGATGCATGCCTCTGGCAGTTTTCAGAGATATAAGATTGGGTGCAAGTCTTAGGCTAATCTTAAAAGGACAAGGCCAGGTGCAAGATCCAGTCTTTTTGCTTTTTCTTAAAGGGATAAGGTTGGGTGCATCTTTCAACTTTCAAACGGATAAGGCCAGGTGCAAGTCTCGGATAAAGAAGTCAGGTGAAAGTACTAGGCAATTTTTGAAGGGATAAGGCCGGGCAATCTTTGAAGAGATGAGACTGGGCACAATTTCCAGCCAATCTTTGAAAGGATGAGGTCGGGTATCAGCAATTTTCAACTGGATGAAGTAAGCTACATGCCTGGGGCAAATTTTAACGAGATAAGGCTAGATGCAAGTATTGGGCAATTTTCAATGAGTTGCTACTGGTTCAACTTTCGGGTGACTTTCACAGGGATGACACCTGATACAAGTCGCACGCAATTTTCAAAGTAATAAGGCCAGATGAAAGCTTCAGGCAACATTCAAAGTGATAAATCATGGGCAATTTTCAAAGGGACAAGAACATGTGTGAGTGGGACTCAATTTTCCAAGAGATTAGGTTAGGTGCAAGTTGCGGGCTTTTCAAGGGGATGAGAGCCGGGTGCAAATTGTGGGCAATTTTCAAAGGAATACCACCGGGAGCAAAATCCAGACAATTTTCAAAAGGATGAAACCTGGTGCAAGTCCCAGGCAATTTTGCCGGAATAGCTACCCTCAACACTGAGACCTGACCTTTGAGCCACTCTTTGCATAAACTCAAAGAAACAAAAACCCTCTAGAAATACAAATACCCACATAATCAATTCAGAGGAATTTATACATTCATGTAGAGTCATACTTACATATGTATTCAGCTGCCTGACGAAGCTGGAGAAGTTGTTGTGCTTGAAGTAAGTGGGAAGAAGGACACTGGAGAATTCAGTGGGATTCCACACAATAAAACTGTTGCTGCTGGGGCTCCATGACACCATAGCATTCGTGGCCGTGTCGTCCACCATATCATACGTCTTGGTTAAGAAAGGGGGTGGCCCATTGGTGCTGCCGTTCTGCGAACCCTCCATCGCACGAAATCAATCAGAATTCTACACCAAACAGTACCAAATTCGCATTATTCGATCTGTTTTGAACGCGCAACTTCGTCCAAGATCCTACTAGAATGGATTGAATCTAATCCTGCGCAGGATCAATGAGGATCTAGGCATAGAATATTGTCTTCGATTTTTGTAGTGTGGAATTCATAGTAGAAAATATAGACGACCGTGGAAGAAACCCCTTGACCGGTCGGCCACCTCGGCCGCGTTCACGCAGGAGCAGTTCAAAACCAGGTTCACGCAGAGCAGAAGGACAAAATGTGTAGTTTTGCAGAGAAGAGAAGGGCGTGGGCAGAAATTTGGAATAAAATAACCCTAAACATATTGGATATTTATATACTTAAAAAAAAACCCTTATTACCCTAATATACCACCAATATATGGACTTTAAATTTTTTAATTTTTAACCACCCCAATATGAACGGACGTGATATCATATTGGTCCCTAGGTGACGACCCCGTGTTCAGCTGTCGAATTGACCCGTTCATGATGATCTTAGGTATCATGTCTAAACTGGCATATAGGTTAGGTTTCATAACCATTTTCATTTTGCATGACCTTATGACCATTTCATTATATCCTTAGGTATGAACCCACTCTATTATGTCACAAAACCTTCTTGCTATTTTAGAAGTGGCATGATATGAGTGGTAGAGATTGACCTTACATGGGTACCCTAGTTAGTTCCTGATTTTCATTTGGTGCCCATGCTGATGTTTTGTCCCTTATGGTGTGGGAGTCTGTTGTATAGTATTGCCATGACATTTTGCAAGAGCCTCATACTCCTCTTGATCTTTTGCTGGCCTATTTCCCTCAGGACTCCCTTATGTCAAGTTGTAATTGCATTATCATGAGCTTTTCCTGCCTTATTGAGCTTTATGCCGGCTTCCTTGACATTGATTTTCATCCATATAGGCTGAGCTTGTCTCATGTCTAGCCACACAGAGCCATTTTATATATCCTTTGCAGCTTGATTCCCTTTTTTATCGGGAGGGGATTTTCCCCCGAGTGTCGCTATCCTACACATGTATCCTTGCATTGAGCATAGGTGTGTTCCACTACTTGAAACTATTTTGTTTTCCCCTATGACACTCGTCTCCTCCTAGTCTATAACTATAAAGTAGTTTTATTCTTTTTCAAGCTTTTTAAATATTTGAAAAAGTCCAAAAAAAAAATCAAAAAACCAAAAATTTGGACAAGGAAAGATGTTATCTTTGGCAGCTTTCGAGTCATGTCACCTTCGAACAGAGCACTGTATATCACATCCGTTGGTTGTTTTTATAGTTTTACTTTAGGATTTGTACTCATTTATCTGATTTTATCTCCACCGACTGGTTAAGCTTCCAGTCCCCATGGAGTCTCTGTCGATGCCTCCTGTGTCGCAGAGATGTCCTAGTTTTGTATATCAAGTTTATGATGCCTTTATTTAGTCACCATTCACTGTTATGCTCTTTTTCAAAGGAAGTTGAAACCTAAGTCAGCCATTCCTCAGTTATCTTGACTTTGCATGTCGGCCATTCCTGGTACAGTTACTGGTTCGTGCACCTTATGATCGAGTCCTTCCACATTATACAACTTTACTGAGTAACTTGTGTTGGATGATGGGGTATGCCTTAATTCCCTCCTTCCAGCGGATTTCATCCCATCGACTTTAGATCATTTATTCTGGGATTGGAATCTAGAGTCATTTTTGAGTGCCTTGAGACTTGCAGTCATCAGTGGTAGGCTCTCTCGCCATCGACGGTATTTGGGAATACATCAATGTCCCCTGATCGATGGATCCTCTCAAGTGTTCAACCTCAACACATATATTCACACTTGTTAGTTTGCACTCTAGTACCTTGATTCCCATTTTCATTATCAGTGGGTGATCTCACGTCTGTTAACGGTATACATCAATGACCGGTAATTAGACGATGGACTACTATGTTCGACCTCGACACCTTATTTCACATAGTAGGACATGTACTCATAGTGGTTTGTGTAGAAGACCTTCCATATTTGTGGCATCACTTATATGCTACCTCCTTGATCGTGCCAGTGTTCATGAGATTTCAGCTCTCATGACTTGATTCCAGGATGTGTCAGACATTTCCAGCCATTATGGAGATCTTGATCCATTATATATCTTCATCCATTATGGAGATCATGGTCCTTTGTATATCTTCATCATGGAGATTCTGATCTATGTATATTGTACGTGGCGATGACCACTTATGTGATATCCTATATCATGCCTATTCATGGCCATTGTACTCTTATGTATCCAGGACTACTATATGTATTTGCATTATGTGCAGAGTTGTATCATTGTACTATGCTGATTGGGTGGTTGGTCTTCCATTTGGGATCCTTCATCACTCCACTTCTGGGATGGACTTATAATGTATTTTGACCATCGTATGACCCCTCTGACCTCACACATTAGGGGGCATCTGTTATAGCTAATTTTACCACTCTAGGTGAATCACACTTGTATGGCCTTCCCATGTCCCTCTATAGACTCCTTAGACCCCTTGGACCATTTTTTGTCCTTTGATTGTTAGTTTTCATCATATAAGCTAGCATTATGATCTTAGGATATTTTAATTGAGAGAATAACAAGCACAACAATAAAACATAAGCACATCATAAGAGACAAGAGACACAAAGAGTTTTCCTCGGGGAAACCATAAAGGAGAAAACCCCACAACTTCCTCAGAGATAGAATCAGCACCAAAACAGTAAAATCCCCAAAACATTAAGATTATCTCCACACAGCAGCAGTCTCTCTCTCTCACACTGAGAGAGCTTCTCCTCTCTCACTCATGCACCCTAATGAGTGAGTGTGAGTGTTGCAAGTGATAAATAGAGAGGCTCTCACTCTCTATTTATATTCTTCCGTTCACTTGAAGTGCACTCCAACATGTCGGCCTCACTTAACAATTACTTACTAGAGCCGACATCTCTAGGAGTGTCTAACAACCCTAGTGCCCCACCACTTGTGGGGACTTTGCCTCCTCTGACCAATAGGAGGGTAACAAAATGGTTGGGACTATTGCCCCGACTTATAATGACTCACATAGGGTTGACTTCACTAGGATAGTCTAATAACCCAAGGGCCCCATAACTGTGGGGACTTTGACCCTTGACCAATAGGAGAGTTACCCACAATGACTTGATATGAATTTCACATTATAGAAACTTCCTGATCAGAACATCGGGGCATGACATGAATCAAATACATCCCGGAATAAACATCAGGTTACAATGCATAAGAAATATGGATGAATACATTCCAAAGTTACAAATACATCAACACTCCCTCTTAACTAGGAAGGTATTCTCTCGACACAATTTATTAGCACAAGTCTTCTTCTCTGTATCATATGGGTCATCGTCAGGTCTTTGTCATCTTCAAAGTCATATTTATCTTCAAGTCATCTTTATCTGTAAGTCATCTTCATTTTCATGTCATCTTCATCTGGATCTGGATCATCATCACTGAATCTAGATCATCACTCGATCTGGATCATCATCACTGGATATGGATCATCACTGGATCTGGATCATTATCACTGGATTTGGATCATCACTCGATCTGGATCATCATTGGCCATCATCACTGGATCTAGATCATCACTGGCTATCATCACTGGATCTGGATCATCACTGGTGCTATCTCATGAGTCTTCTCGTCACAGGAAGTTCTACAAAGCCATCCCTTTTTCATGCTGGTTGTAGGCCTAGCCTCCATGTAGGTCTTTCGCCCAACACTTACATCTGACCTACTCATCAGAAAGGCATTCCCAACACTCACATCTGATCATGTAGGAACCAATACTATAATCATATCAGAAAGGCCCAACACTCACATTCACCAGCATGATAGGAACTCAAACTACTATCATCTATGAAATGGCTCAGCACTTACAACCACCAGCATGATAGGAACCCAAACTACTATCATCTGTGGAAAGGCACAGCACTCACATCCACCAGCATGGTACAAACTCAAAACTACTACCATCTGTGGAAAGGATTAGCACTTACAATCACTAGCATGGTACGAACTCAAACTACTACCATCTGTGAAAAGGCATAGCACTTATAGTCACCAGCATGATAGGAACTCAAACTACTATCATCTGTGAAATGGCTCAACACTTACAACCACCAGGATGATAGGAACTCAAACTACTATCATCTGTGGAAGGGCCACTGCACTTACATCTGAGTACATGGGAACACATCCCTTAGTCACATCAGAAAGGATCTTAGTCCTAGACTGAGGATCCCTGGTACCTCACCAGGTAGCTCCATTCAAAGAATGGTGGTAGCCCTTATATCTAACACTAAGTCAGAATGGCCTCGCACTCATATCTGACATGGGAACCTAATCCTTTAGCCATGACAGAATGGCTTCAGCCCTTACATCTGATCAAGTGGGAAAACACCCCTTTGTCACATCAGAATGGCCATGCACTCATATCTGATCATGTGAGAACAAATCTCACGATCATATCAGAACGACCCTCAGTCATAAACTGAGTTTTCCTGGTACCTCACCAGGCAGCTCCATTCCAAGAATGGAAATAGCACTTGTATCTGATCATGTAGGAACCAATCCTATAGTCATATCAGAATGGCTTAGCACTCACATCTGTCATGGAAGGAACCAATCCTGTCACTATGACAGAATGGCTCAGCCCTTATATCTAACCTGCTCATCAGAATGGCTATGGATCTCAGCACTCATATCAAACATGGAAGGAACCAATCCTCTCACCATGACGAAATGGCTCAGCCCTTACATCTGACCATGGAAGGAACCAATCCTCTCACCATGTCAGAATGGCTATGGGTCTCATCACTTTCTCTTGGAGGGAACCTCGATCTGGAGAACACCAAGCTTCTCCCTGAAGTACTCAAACTTCAGCCTAGCTAATGGATTCATCAATACATCAGCTATCTGTTCCTCCATCGCAACATACTGGAGCTTCACTGCTCCTCTCTGCACCATATCCCTGATATAGTGATACTTGATCTCGATATGCTTCGACTTGTCATGGAACACTAGATTCTCTGACAACTTCACGCAACTCTGGTTGTCAAAATATATACAAGTAGCATCCAACTGGAGATCAAATATATCAGACAGTAGCTTCCGCAGCCATACTGCCTCACAACTAGCTGAACAAGCTGCGACATACTCTACTTTAGCTGTACTCAGTGACACACACGATTGCTTCCTGCTAAACCAAGAGATCACATGTTGAAGCAGGGTCCCGCAGCTACAGGAAAAACTGCTATACCAGGACAAGAAAGTCAAAGGTAACAGTACCTGAGCGGCCGAGAAGAGAGAGCTCACCCACTGCACTAAAGGCAACGGCGAAGACAGGAGGGCTCAGCTACCCTCATAAATGGAAAAGGAGCAACGGGCCAAGGTATTGAAGATGAAGGACAGAAGGGAAGTGACCGAGGAAGCGGCACCCATACCCATGATCAGCGCTGGGAAGAGTGGAAGACTGCAGAAAGCTGTGGTGTGACGGAAAGAAGTAGTTCGAGTTTAGATAGACCGATTGTCACAGTTAGGGTTTTTGGGTTACTGTTGGGACAGGCCCATAGTGTTGTAATGGTGAGACCTTCAGGCCGCCTATAAAAGCATGTATTTTGTATAGTGAAAGGTTAGCTAGTCAGTCGATCTACAGCTCATAGACATCGAGCTATTCAGATAATTCACTAGTCAGAGAGTCTGTTAGTCTGTTAGCTCATATTCATTGTGTATTATAGAAGAGTCGAGCTCTGGTTCTATTATTCAGTCTATAGTATCTTACTGTAACCAGTAGCTGACTCCTAGAGCATGTATGTAACAATCCATAGGGATTGAGAGTGAGAGAGAGAGAGAGAGATGAAGAGTATATTGTAAGAGAAGCAATATAAGAAGAGAAGAGATCTAAGAGAGAAGGGCTCCCGGCTGTGTGCGCGGAGTTACCCAGAAGATCTCAGCTGCATATGAGATTGCATCGGAACTGTGTTTACTCTCCCAAGTTATAATATATAAACCAGTTCCCGTGGACGTAGCTTCTACCCTGGAAGTGAACCACGTAAAATTAGTGTGTTGTGTGACTGATTCATGTGATTGTGTCTACTTATTGCTATCTGTCATTCATTACATGAACTTTTCTTATAGTTAATGTATGTATGCTATCTTTCAGTTTACAGTAGCTTAGAAGGTTGAACTGCGCGTTGAATCCGTTAAGTGTTCTGTGTATGAGTTTACCAGTGCTTGATTCATGATAGTAACAGTTACAGTGTTAAGTGATTTATGTATACAAGTTTAGCAAGATTGTGCATAGTTGACGTTAAGCATATTAGACCATAGAAGTCTAAGTGAGGCTGTTTAACTCAGCTAGTGTACCTAAGGGAGAAATCCCTTAGACCTTGAGAGTCATATTAAGCCTTACATATAGGAGATAGTTCAAGTGCAAGAAGGTGACATCGCACCGTCGGAGGAGTTGCCGTGTGAGATATCATAGGATAAAGGAAAGTAGAAGGGAGAGTTGCACATCATTCGCAAGGGCGCGATGCGATAGAGTCCTTCTCCTATCAGAGTCAGCGAGTAAGATAGAACATCGCCTCGCGGAGAGATCTCGCGGGCTAAGAAGAGATAAGAACCACCAGGATGCTACAGAACCTGGTTGAGGACACTTGTGTCTTTAGCCAACCCATAAGATCACTTTGGGTGAGACTTTAGGCCATTCTGCGATCTGTTGCCGAAAGGGCCTGTGAGCTAGGGGTATTGTTGGTACATTACAAGTAAACCTGGGTCTGCCCAGTTGTAACCAACAAATGGTTCCGTTGCCGGTTTTGAACAAACTGAAGAGCTAATGTTATGTTGGCATCCTACTAAAGAAGAACTCAACCAGTGGGTTGGGTCTACAGAAAGAGAATTTTCTGCAACAGAAAACAAGAGTCCTACGTTGAGTACAGAGGACTGGTTACAAAAACATATCTTCATAGACCTGCATTATATATTTTTTGCGACCTTTGGAAATGAGTTGTATGAATGGTTATCAAATTTGACTGATAAGCATATATTCAAGTAGAAAAGGCACATTGTCTGGACACCAGAGCTGATTCAGACTGTCAGGAGCATCGATAATCCCACTTCACGAGAAGTAGACTTCTGGCTTGCGAGTGTGCTCGAAGGCTTCATCACAGAGTTTGCAGTTGATCAAAGAAAGAGTTTCAGCGAGGCCGAGCGATACTTCTTCAAAGGATATCGTGGTAAGTACCTGAACTCTTTAAATTTGTCCATTAAGATGCTATTACATGAAAAAGGAGTAATGGATATATTCTCAGATGAATAAGCTAAGAAAGTGTAATGTCACAAGAGCTTGAGAGTGATTTTGATAACATTGGACGTACACATAGTGGTAAGAAATATAAAGTAGATTTCAGATCTTCTATATTTGAAAATAGTTCAGACCATACTAGAGAACAGAGTGACAGTAATATAGAAGGAACAGAAGGGGGTATCCCTTACCACCCTTATACCCCACAGAAATCAACCGGGACTAAGAATAATCCCACAGGAACTCCATCTAGTAGCTCACATACAGTACATACTACCGCTACATCACCTACATCTACACCACCAAGTGGTAGTCACACAACAAATCAACATCCACCATGTAGAAATAGAATGGGGGATGACATGAAGCTACCTACCTTTAAGGGTATAGGGGCAGAAGAACCGGAACAACACTGGTTTCTATGTGAAGCCATGTGGACCATTAAAGGGATCCAAGATGATAATATTAAAATTGTACAGTTGGTTACCACAATTAGGGAACGAGACTTAACATGGTATATGAAGTATACCTCAGTGCTACCCAGAATGATAGTACAGGTCAGGACCGCCATGATCAAAGAATTTAAGAAACCTAAGTCTGAGTCACAGTGTATCACAGAGCTCAAAGACATTAAACAGCTACCTTCAGAGTTAGTATGGGACTTTGATCAGAAATTCAAAGCCCTTATAGACCAGGTCAGCTTTGAGTTTGCACCGGAGCAACATAAAGAATGGTTTATTGTAGCATTGCTCCCCCATATCAGACTGCCACTGATGCAGCAAAAAATCCAGACGCAGGATGACGCGTTGGAGATGGCAATGAAACTAGAGGCTTCCCCTCTAGCTGAGACTAGTATAGGAATGACAAGCTTGCAAAACCAGTTATCTAATCTCACCTTACAGATGCATGACATTAAGAAAGGCAAAGAGATTGCACAAGAACTATGGTGCACAAAGTGTAAAGGATAGGGCCATATGAAAGATAACTGTCCAGTATTTGTTGAATATCTAGAAAGTGGGGCTCCTAACCCCTTAGCACAGACCCAAGGGCCATGGTGTGAACTCTGCAGAACCAGAGGACATAGACCCCAAGAATTCCCTTTACTTCAGAAGTATGTATAGACCCCTAAGAACTTATACTGTAACTTCTGTAAGTCTGTAGGACATGATGAACATAATTGTCTAGCTTACGATCTCATGGTCGAGAGAAAACATGAATTGTATAGAGTCCAATCAGAGACACCAGGTCCAGCAGCAGGACCACAGCATGAACTGGCTTATATTGGCCGTGGAGGAGGATTCAAAGGATGAGGCCGTGGAGGAGGCTTTGGCCATGGCCGTGGACCGATCACTTGTTACAACCGTGGAGTTGTAGGACATTATGCTAGGGATTGCCAAAACCCTACTACGACATGTAAATATTGCAAGTCCTACGATCATCCTATAGAAGAGTGTTCGATCTTGTTAGCAAAGATTAGGGACCCTAAGACAGCAGTAAATGAGAACATTCAGCTTATTGCTGCTGAGTAGAAAGAACCAGAACCAAGAGTCAACATTATGACTCGCAGCGGTGCTTCTACTAGTAGAACATCGCAAGATGACGAGAAGAACATAGGTTCGGAGTGGGTGCGCAAAGCTACTAATAAGTCAACACCACTCGACCTACAGAAGAATAAAGAGACATTTAAGGAAGCTCAAACTTTCTTTAATGACCCTACACAATCAAGATTGCAGGTACTGCCATCTAGGGGCGTACCACAGCAAACACCTTGTGGCATTATCCCTGTGCAGATATCGCAGGCTACCACATCGGGAAGGTGCAACGAGGATGAGTCGACAGGAAGTGTATAATCCTTCCTACGGAGTTTCTTAAAACTCGTAAGAAATGAGAAAGCTATCGGAGAGCTTCAACACATCATAGATCAGTGTCAGCCGTCTTCTTCCGTGAACAGTGCGCAACGTGCTGTTCATAATATTATGGGACATACAAGAACAGGAAGAGAGATGAGGCTCACAGCACAAGTCAGAGAATTTGAAATGGATGAGGTAATCCTAGATTTAGGATCAGAGGTAAACGTTCTGATTAGGCAGACATGGGAACAGATGGGTAGCCCTAAGTTAGCCAGATCACCTATCCATTTGAGACTAGCCAATCAGCAGCGGGTATCGCCACTAGGTCGATTACCGTAAGTGCCAGTTGACATTGACGGATTTCGCAGCTTTGAGGACTTTGAAGTTATAGAAATCATTGGCGATAGTAGATAGTATCCAACGCTACTAGGTATTGATTGGGAAATCGGTAACATGGCTGTTATTGTTGGCTACTATGGGCAGACCCAGGTTTACTGTAATGTACCAACAACACCCCTAGCTCACTGGCCCTTTCGGGGACAGACCGCGGAGTGGCCTGAAGTCTCACTCGAAGTGATTCTAATGGGTTGGCCAAAGACTCAAGTGTCCTTACCAGGTTCTGAAGCATCCTGGTGTCTCATGACTCTTCTTAGCCAGCAGGATCTCTCTCTCTGTGGGTCGCAGCTGCTTCCTCCTTTGTCAACTCTGTGATGATCCTGACCCTTATCGCATCACCGCGTCTCGGACGACACGCAACTTTCTCCTGTGCTCGACCCTTAACCTGTGGTGTCGCATGCCACAACTCCTATGATGGTGCAATATCGCCTCTCTATGATATCCTACCACTTACGGCTCAGCACACTTAATGTTACTTGTTCTCAATTTACAGGACTCAACATACAAGGTTGCTTAACACTACGACTCTTAACCGTCGTGAGTGAAACACAAAACACAAACAAACTCTTATACAGACTACTTAATAGCTTCAACTTGCATTTATTCTTCTATAATGCTGTAAACTAAATGATAACATACGTATATTTAACTGTAAGAAAATTTCATGTAATGAGTGACAGATAACAGTAAGTAAACATAATCACATGAATCAATCACATAACACTCTGATTTTACATGGTTCACTTCCAGGGTAGAAGCTACGTCCATAGAACTGTGTTTATATATTTTAATCTAGGAGGGTAAACATAGTTCCGCTGCACCTCATATGCAACAGAGATCTTCTGGGTAACTCCGCACACAGCTTGGAGCCCTTCTCTCTTAGATCTCTTCTCTTTCTCTATATTGCTTCTCTTGCAATATACTCTTGCTCTCTCTCTCTGTCAGTCCCTGCAGATTGTTACATACATACTCCTGGAGTCGGCTACTGGTTACAGTAAGATAACTATGGACTGAATAACAGAACTAGAGCCCGACTCTATTACAATACAAAATAACTATGAGCTAGCAGACTACTTGACTCTCAGACTGTCTAACTGTCTGAATAGCTACAGATTATTCAACTAGCTAAATATCTGAATGGCTAACTAGCTAACCTTTTACAATACAAAATACATCCCTTTATAGGTGGCCCGAGGGTCTTGCCATTTACAACACTGTGGGCCTCTCCCATCAGTAACCCAAAACCCTAACTGGTGGCAGTCAGTGTATTTGTACTTGGAGTAGCCGCTTTCGTCACACCACTGCTCTCTGCAATCTTCCATGCTTCCCGGCGCTGACCATGGGTACCGGCGCCACTTCCCATCTATACTTTGTCTTCAATACCTTAGCCCGTTGCTCATTTTCTCTTTATGAGGGTAGCTGAGCCCTCCTGTCATTTTCGCTGCCTTAAGTGCAGTGGGTGAGCTCTCTCTTCTCAGCTTCTTAGGTACTATTTCCTCTTGAATTTCTCATTCCAATAGTCACAGTTTTTGGCTCTGATCTGCAGCTAGAAACATGCTACGGCATCGTAGCTTTACCTTATCTCTTATATCTTCTCCAAAATTGTCTATCCGTCAAAATGGCAGCTTCTCCTGTAGCTACGGGACCCTGCTCCAATAGTCCCCTAACACTTACTTGTGGCTCACCCCAGAGCCACCAAAAGCTAGTTTCTCTTGCTGTAGCTTCTCCTTGGCCTCCTGCGAGGTCCTTGTAAATTTGACCCGAAGTCCTGCGACTTCATTCTGCATAGCTTCAACACACTCTTGTGCCGTTTCTTTTGTCTAAGAATAGTGTCAACACTTTCCTGTTTGCTTGTGTTTGATTTCTATCATCTTTGATGTCGACTTCTGTAAACTTAGTTCGTAGGTCTCTCTTATCTTTCCTTCCCTCATTGTCATGCTCTCACTCTCGTTGCTTGCAAGACCTTTAAGGACCTTCAGGTTTTGAGAAGTCTTCCACAAATATCCTTTCCTCTTTATCTAGGTTAGAACTTTTATCACAAAGGAAACATGAATCTGTATCTTCCAGCCTTCTCAAACATTTCATTCAGTATGGATCCGTCCCTACGAAAACTATACAGGCCTTGAATTCCATTCCGAGAACAAGCGTTTGTCTGCATGCTGAATTTCTCCTTCGTTACTTTCCCATTTTCTTTTGTTTTTCTGTGTCTCAGATTCCTATTTCTTGGTCCTTTCTTATTTCCATGAGATCTTCTGGGAAACTCCACGTGCACAGCCAGGAGCCCTTATCTCTTAGATCTCATTTTTACTTTCTTCCTGCCTATAGATTTCTTCTCATCAGTCTTCTGCCCTATTTTCTTATCTTCAGTGATATTCTCGTCTTTCTGCTTCTCTGCAGCAAAGACTTTGATGACATCTTCTACATCTTGTGCTTGACTCCTCATCCTTGGTGGCTGTCTAACCTATGATGTTCCTACTTCCTTGGGTGGTTTCATCATAGCAGACACGAAGCGCTGCACAATGTCTTCTAAAGGTTTCGTCTTGGACAGAACCCACTTGGTGCAGTACTCTGGACTGGAAATGGTTGCGAAATAGGGAAATCACAGCACTCTATAATGGAATTAGTTCTGCACAGGGAAAACTCAACAACTTACTCTATAGATCTCAGATATTTGCAAAAGTAGCCCTCCTGAATGAATGATCTCTGCTTTTATGCAAAAGGTAATAATCCCAGACATAACGGTCATCTAGGCTGTACCCGTCGGTGGTATTAAATGCATGGACGAGACCACACCCGTCATCCTGATCCTCATTTAGTGCTGAAATCCGATCAAATTTCCCTTGAAACCTATGTGCAGGTGCCAGTCTCCTCAAAGATTTACTAAATCTGGAAAATTTATTATGCTGTTGCCAAATCTACGGTAACATATACCGGTCATTTCTTCATTAACTGCCTATCAGAAGGAGAATTAACTGGCTTTCTATCTTTTTTCAAACTGGCTACATGGCACGGTAAAACATCGCAATGATGCGATGCCACACTGCATCGTTCTAAACCGAAGTGTTGGCGTGAAGTGCTACAACATATAAAACTCTGCAATTATCCTATGGCTTGCGCAAACTTTCCTCATACTAGCTTTTTTTTTCTTTTTTTCTTTTTTTTTAGTGTAGACTACTTACCGGTGCGATGCCTCCTTCCAACTACACTGGACATCTGCACTCCATAAACTATCTGAGCTAGGGATGAGAGGTGGAGTGCCTATCACTATAGAGCTTGAGCCTACTGCCATTAATCAACGTGGGAAGAAGCTCCCCATTCATTTTGCCAAGCTAAACAGCACCTCCTTCTGTAACTTGTTGTATCTGATATGGCCCCAACCAATGCGTCTTGAACTTCCCTGGAAACTTAATAAACTTACTATCATAGAGGAGCACTAGGTCTCCTATCTGTAAAGTCTTACTCTTAATGTGCTGTCATGCCAAGATTTTTCTCATGCCTTCTGTACTTTCTGGTGGAATCCTACGATGAACCTATCTTCCTCTAAGGAAAGCAGCTATGCTAGTCTTTCATTCACCGTGTCTGTATCATCCATCCCAGTAATTTGATCCACTCATAAGCTGGGAATAATATATTCCATAGGAATAACAGCCTCTTGTCCATACACCAAGCTGAAAGGTGTGTGCCCTGTAAGTTTCTTGCATGTAGTCCTATAAGCCCATAATACAGCATTAACCCTAAGGTCCCAATCATTTCTTTGGCTGTTACAGATCTTAGTAAGACCATTTTCTAGAATCTTGTTAAAGGCCTCCACCGTACCATTAGCTTGTGGGTGGTAGGGAGTGATCTTATGGTGCTGTATCTGGAATTCCTCCATCAAGGCCTCAATGGTGCAGTTCAAAAAGTGTGTTCCTTGATCACTCATCAAAATTACTGGGCATCCAAATCTACTGATGATGCTTTCGAAAAGGAACTGTACAACTGTAGCAGCATCACAATTTCTTACTGCTTTAGCCTCTACCCACCTGGTGAGGTACTCTGTTCGAGTGATGATATATCTCACACCAGTTCATTTTCCTGGTGGGTTTATAGGACCCACAAAGTCTATAGCCCACTTTTCAAATGTCTGCAGCGTAATCTGTGGTTGCAACGGCATTTCATCTCTTCGCGAAGGTTTTCCTACCCTCTAGCAGATATTGCAACATCTACAAAATTCCTTAGTGTCTTTGTGTAAACTAGGCCACCATAATCCTGCAGCTAGGATTTTCTAGGTAGTCGGCTTTCCTGCGAAATGACCTCCTACGGCACCGGAGTGTGCTTCTCTGATAATGGCCTCTTTTTCATGCGGCATAATGCATCTACGCAAGACTTCATCTGGACCTAACTTGTATAGTTGTCCTGTGATCAAGGTGAAGTCTGCTGCTTTAACAACCAACTGTTTCTTTTGATGCTTAGTGAATTCAGCTGGTGCCCATCCTGTAGTGAGAAAATGAATGATATCTGTATAATACTCGTCCGCGATCTGAATAGAAAACAATTGCACATCTGGCAGATTATCTTCTAGGTTACTTGGTTCTTCTCCTGAGTCTATCCATGACAGATGATCAGGTCCGGCATTCAATCTTCCTGGTTTCACAATGATTTCAAAATCATACTCCTGAAATAGGAGTAACCATCTGCAGATTCTTCCCCCTAACACTGGCTTATTGACCAGATACTTTAACACGGAATGGTCAGTAAACATATTGAATGAGGCACCCAAGAGGTAGTACCTGAACTTTTGTAGAGCGTACACCATAGCTAAGCCTTCTCTTTCTATAGTGGTGTAGTTCTTTTCTGCAGTAGATAATTTTTTGCTGGAGTATGCGATAGGATGATCAATACCCCCTTCTCCTGGTTGCATTAAAACAATCCCCAGTGCGATGCCAGATGCATCCACATGTACATGAAATGGCTTAGTCCAGTCTGGAAATACTAAGATGGGTGTTGTAACCATCTTCTCTTTAAGTTTTTCTAGACTTTGCTAGCATTCCTCATTCCATAGGAATTTCACGTCTTTCTTTAATAGTTTTTCCATCGGTGTTGTAATCTTTGCATAACCCTTGATGAATTTTCTGTAGTACCCGGTATGACCAAGTACCGTCCTCAATTGCTTGACTGAGTTGGGTGCTGGAAGATTTACAATGATGGCAATCTTTGCAGGATCTACCATCAATCCTTGTCTGCAAACAATGTTTCCCAACAAAATACCAAATGGCGCACAGAATATACATTTTTTCAAGTTCAGAGAAATCTGGTACTGCCTACATTTCTCTAACATCAGTATTAAATCTCCTATGTGCTTGTCGATTAATCCAAATACAGTCCAATCATCAAAATAAACCACTAGGAATTTATGGATGTATTCTTTAAATACAACAACTACTACTCTAGAAAAGATAGCTGGTGCATTCTTAATACCAAAGGGCATTACCGTATACTAGAATGAGCCCCATTCTGTTGCAAAAGTGGTCTTATGTCGATATTTTGGGTGGATTTTGATCTGGTGATAGCCTGAAAAGCCATCAGTGAAGGAGTAGACCTCCTATCCTCCCACTTTGTCTAACACCTCATTAGTGAAAGGTGTCGGAAATGGATCATGAAGCGATGCATCGTTGAGTTTACGCAAGTCGACACAGATCCTGATGTCTCCTTTGGTTTTCTTTTCTTGTACGACCATGGGACTAACCCATTCGATCTCTTATACGGGATCAATGATGCCTGCTGCTAGCATCTTATCGATCTCATCCTTAACTTTTTCTTTATAGCACAGATTTAATCTGTATGGACGCTGTTTGACTGGTCTGGCATCCTCTTTCAATGGTATCCTCATTACTCCCAGATCTCCAACTATTCCCTTCATCTCTATGAACTTGGTGGGGAATAGGTCCTGATAGTCATGTAGCAAGTCTGCAATCTGTCCTATTGTTTCATCATCCCAATAGTCTCCAATAGAGGCAAAATTTGGTTCTATGTTTGTGCCAATATTGATCTGTTTAATCTTGATGGGCTCTGTGATCGTTGGAATCCATAGCTTCGGTCCATCAACATCGCGAGTCCCATCTGAATCTGAAATGTTGATGCTGCGAGGATCCTCATCCTCATCCTCTGGTTCTTCTATGAAGTTATAGCAGTCGAGCGCATCTTCTAACTGGATGGCCCACTCAGGTTGAGTATGTACTGATAGGGTACAGTCCTCAAATATCTTAATCTTTATTACATCTAGGGCCTCATCAACACTTGGATACTCAGATTCAAAAGTGAACGTGAGTAGAAAGTTGTCTATCATAAGTGGCCATGTAGTCGTTCCCTTGCGCAATTCAGTCTCTGTGTACCAGTTCCTTGGAACTGTGTCTAAAGTGTGAATGAATCGGTGAACCCATTCATCCTCAGGAATGTCCGACCAATTCTGTTCACAAGTCTAAATATGTGACCTGGGGTCACTTTCTCCTGTGTATTTCTGCTGGACATACTCCCTGTTAGTAGAGAATCGAATTGCCATCAATCTCTTAAGATCATCCCATGATGCGATATTTTCTTTATGTGCATACCACGATCTTGCAGGTGTGGCTCGTACTGCAAGGTCCATAGCTGCGATCCTCTGCTTGTGAGGAATTTGTTGTTCAAACTGCGGGAGAAAGTCCTGGATATCTATTAGACCATGAAATGATGGAATCCCGTTAGTCTCTGCGCCAATCCATCACAGTGACTTAGTCATAAATGCACATCTGCGCACTGAGAATTTGTAAAGTCTGTTCTGCCAGTTTTCTAGACCAACATCCGAATTCGATGCGCATGAGCTTTCGCATCACCAACTAATGTTCCCTTCTGTTGTTGGATTGATGTAGTCACTCTGGTTCGCAGTCATCTGATAGAGACTCTCCATATTACATGCCTCTTCCTATGCTCAGATAGGTTCAATGTATCTAGGACCCTGAAGAGGATCCAACGATGCGATGACCCGGATCTATGCATCCTCAAAGGTCATTTGTCTTCTCTTTAGGTCGATAATAGCCATGTTACCGATTGCCCAATCAATGCCCAGTAATGCTGGATATGGTCTGCTATCGCCAATGATTTCTATAACTTCAAATTTCGCAAAGCTGTGAACTCTGTCAATGTCAACTGGCACCTGCGGTAATCAACCCAGTGACGATACCTGCTGCTGATTAGCTAATCTCATATGGATAGGCAATTTGTCTAACTTAGGGCTACCAATCTGTTCCCATGTCTTCTTAGTCAGAACATTTACCTCTGATCCTAGATCTAGGATCACCTCATCCATTTCAAATTCTCCAACCTGTGCTGTGATTCACATCTCTCTTCATGTTCTTGTATGTCCCATAATATTATGAACAGCGTGTTGCGCATTGCTCACAGAAGAAGACGACTGACACTGATCTATGATGCGCTGAATTTCTCTGATAGCTTGCTCATTTCTCACAAGTTTTAAAAAACTCCACAGGAAGGATTGTACACTTCCTGTCGACTCGTCCTCATCGCATCTTCCCGATGTGGTAGCCTGCAATATCTGTACAGGGCTAACGCCACAAGGTGTTTGCTACGGTACACCCCTAGACGGCAGTACCTGCGATCCTGTTTGCGTAGGGTCATCAAAGAAAGTCTTAGCTTCCTGAAATGTCTATTTATTCTTCTGTAGGTCAAGTGGTGTTGATTTATTAGTATCTTTGCGCACCCACTCCGGACCTGTGTTCTTTTCAGTATCCTACGATGTCCCACTGGTGGAAGCACCGCTGCGAGTCACAATGTTGACTCTTGGTTCTGGCTCTTTCTGCTCGGCAGCAATAAGCTAGAAGTTCTGGTTTGCTACTGGCTTAGGCTCTCTAATCTTGGCTATCAAGACAGGACATTCTTCAATGGTGTGGTCATAGGACTTGCAATAATTACACGTCGTAGTAGGGTTCTGACAGTCCCTAACATAATGTCCTACAACTCCATAGTTGTAACAAGTGATCGATCCACGACCACGACCAAAGCCTTCACCACGGCCAAAGCCTCCTCCACAGCCTTGTCCTCTGAATCCTCCTCCATGGCCAACATGAGCCGGTTCGTGCTGCAGACCTGCTGGTGGTCCCGGTGTTTCTAAATGGACTCTATACAAGTCGTGCTTTCTCTTGACCATGAGATCATAGGCTCTACAATTATGTTCGTCATGTCCTACGGACTTGTAGAAGTTACAGTATAAGTTCTTAGGGGTCTGTACATACTTCTGAAGTAGAGAGAATTGCTGAGGTGGATGTCCTCTTGTTCTGCATAGTTCACACCACGGCCCATGGGTCTGCGGTAAGGGGTTAGGGGCCCCACTTGCTAGATATTCTACAAAAACTCGACATTTGTATTTATTATGGCCTTGTGCTTTACACTTTGTGCACCATATTTATTGCGCAACCTCTTTCCCTTTCTTAATCTCATGCAACTGTAACGTGATATTAGCTAACTGGTTTTGTAAAGTTGCCATGCCTGTACTAGTCTCAGCTAGAGGTGAATCCTCTAGTTTCATTGCCATCTCCAACGCGTCATCCTACGTCTGGATTTTCTACTACATTAATGGCAGTCTGATGTGAGGGAGCAGTGCTGCAATAAACCATTCCTTATGCTGCTCCGGCGCAAACTCAAAGCTGACTTGGCCTATAAGGGCTTTGAATTTCTGGTCGAAGTCCCATACTGACTCTGAAGGTAGTTGTTTAATGTATTTGAGCTCTGTAATACACTGTGACTCAGACTTAGGTTTCTTAAACGCTTTGATCATGGCAGTCCTGGCTGTACAAGTGTTCTGGGCAGTGCTGAGGTATACTTCATATACCATGTTAAGGCTCGTTCCCTAAGTGTAGTGACCAACTGTACAAGTTTAATGTTATCATCTTGGATCCCTTTAATAGTCCACATGGCTTCACATAGGAACCCGTGCTGCTCTGGGTCTTCTGCCCCTGTACCCTTAAAGGTAGGTAGCTTCATATCATCCCCCATTCTATTTCTACGTGGTGGATGTTGATTTGTTGTGTTACTATCACTTGGTGGTGTAGATATAGGTGATGTAGCGGTGGTAGGTATTGTGTGGGAACTACTAGATGTAGTTCCTGCGGGATTGTTCTGAGTCCCGGTCTATTTCTATGGGGTGTAAGGGTGGTAAGGGATACCCCCTACTGTGTTTTCTGTATTACTATGACTCTGTTCTCTCATATGGTTTGGACTGTTTTTAAAGACAGGAGATCTGAAATCTACTTTATACTTCTTTCCACTACGTGTACGTCCAAGTTCGTCAAAATCACTCTCGAACTCTTGTGACATTACACTTACAGAGTTTATTGGTCTGAGAATATATCCATTACTCCTTTTTCATGTAATAACATCTTAATGGACAAGTTTAGAGAGTTTAGGTACTTACCGCGATAACCTTTGAAGAAGTACCGCTCGGCCTCGCTGAAACTTTTTCTTTTCTCAACTGCAAAATCGGTGATGAAGCCTTCTAGAACACTCGCAAGCCAGAAGTCTCATGTCCTCGTAATGGGATTATCAAGGCTCTTCAGGGTCTAAATCATCTCTGGTGTCCAGACAATGTTCCTTTTCTTCTTGAATATATTCTTATCAATCAACTTTGATAACCAGTCATACAACTCATTCCCATAAGTTGCAAAGAATATCGTATGCAGGTCTGTGAAGATATGTTTTTGTAACCAGTCCTCTGTACTCAGCGTAGGACTCTTGTTTTGTTTCTTAGAAAATTCTTTCTCATTTGAATCAACCCACTGGTTAAGTTCTTCTTTCGTAGGATGCCAACAGAACATGAGTGCTCAGTTTGTTCAGTCCCGACAACAGAACCATTTGTTGGCTACTATGGGCAGATCCAGGTTTACTGTAAGTTACCAACAACACCCCTAGCTCACTGGCCCTTTCGGCGATAGACCGCGGAGCGGCCTGAAGTCTCACCTGAAGTGATTCTAATGGGTTGGCGAAAGACTCAAGTGTCCTTATCCAGGTTTTGAAGCATCCAGGTGTCTCGTGACTCCTCTTAGCCAACGGGATCTCTCTCTCTCTGTGGGTCACAACTACTTCCTCCTCTGTCGACTCTGCGATGAGCCTGAACCTTATTGCATCGTCGCATCCCAGACGATGCGCAACTCTCTCGTGCGCTCGACCCTTAACCTGCAGTGTCACATGCCACAGATCCTCTGATGGTGCGATATTGCCTCTCTACGATATCCTACCGCTTACGGCTCAGCATGCTTAACGTTACTTATGCTCGATTTACGGGAGTCAACATACAAGGTTGTTTAACACTGCGACTCTTAACCGTCATGAGTGAAACATAGATAAACTCTTATACAAACTACTTTATAGCTTCAACTTGCATTTATCCTTCTATAATGCTGTAAACTGAATGATAACATACATACATTAAACTGTAAGCAAAGTTCATGTAATGAGTGATAGATAACAGTAAGTAAACACAATCACATGAATCAATCACATAACACTCTGATTTTACGTGGTTCACTTCCAGGGTAGAAGCTACGTCCACAGAGCTGTGTTTATATATTATAATCTGGGAGGGTAAACACAACTCTGCTGCACCTCATATGCAGCAGAGATCTTCTGGGTAACTCCGCACACAGCCTGGAGCCCTTCTCTCTTAGATCTCTTCTCTTTCTCTATATTGCTTCTCTTGCAATATACTCTTCCTCTCTCTCTCTGTCAATCCCTGCGGATTGTTACATACATACTCCTAGAGTCGGCTACTGGTTACAGTAAGATAACTATGGACTGAATAACGGAACCAGAGCCTGACTCTATTACAATACAAAATAACTATGAGCTAGAAGACTACTTGACTCTCAGATTGTCTAACTGTTTGAATAGCTACAGATTATTCGACTAGCTAAATATCTCAATGGCTAACTAGCTAATCTTTTACAATACAAAATACATCCCTTTATAGGAAGCCTGAGGGTCTCTCCATTTACAACACTGTGGGCCTCTCCCATCAGTAACCCAAAACCCTAACTGGTGACATTCGTCGTATCTGTACTTGGAGTAGCTGCTTTCCGTCACACCACTGCTCTCTGCAGTGTTCCATGCTTCCCGGCACTGACCATGGGTACTGGCGTCGCTTCCCATCTATAGTTTGTCTTCAATACCTCATCCCCTTGCTCCTTTTCTCTTTATGAGGGTAGACGAGCCCTCCTGTCATCGTCGCTGCCTTAAGTGCAGTGGGTGAGATCTCTCTTCTTGGCCGCTCAAGTATTGTTTCCTCTTGACTTTCTCGTTCCAATATTCACGGTTTCCGGCTCTGATTTGCAGCTAGAAACATGCTACGGCATTGTAGCTTTACCTTATATCTTATATCTTCACCAAAACTGTCTATCCATCAAAATGGAAGCTTCTCTTGTAGCTGCGAGACCCTGCTCCAACAGTTATCGATTTAAAGAAAAGACAGATGACCTTCGAGGACAATCAGATTCGGGTCATCGCACCATTGGATCCTTTTCAGGGTCCTAGATATATTGAACCTATCCGAGTAGAGGAAGAGGTGCGTAATATGGAGAGCCTCTATAAGATGACGGCTAATTAGAGTGATTACATCAATCTGACCGCAGAAGGAAACATTAGTTAGCGATGCGACATCTCATGCACATCAGACTTGGATGTTGGTCTAGAGAACTGGCAGAACATACTTTATGAAGTCTCAGCTCACAGATGTGCGTTTATGACTAAGTCACTATGATGGATTGGCACAGAGATTAAAGATATTCCATCCTTTGATGGCTTAGTGGATGTCAACAATTTTTTATACTAGTTTGAACAAGAAATTCCTCATGAGCAGAGGATGTCAGCTATTGACCTTGCAATAAGAGCCACACCTGCAAGATGGTGGCACGCACATAAAGAACATATCGCATCATGGGATGACTTCAAGAGATTGATGGCGATCAGGTTTTCTAATAACCAGGAGTGTCTTCAGCAGAAATATATAGGAGAAAGTGACCCCAGGTCACATATTCATCTTTGTAAACAGAATTGGTTGAACATTCCCGAGGATGAATGGGTTCACCTATTCATTCATACTTTAGACCAAATTGCAAAGAACTGGTACACTGAGACCTAGTTGCGCAGAGGCACGATTACATGGCCACTTATGATAGACATATTCAAACTCACTTTTGCTTTTGAATCTGAGTATCCAAGTATTGATCAGGCCCTAGACGTCATAAAGACTAAGATATTTGAGGACTGTATCCTATCAGTGCATACTCAACCCAAGTGGGCCATCTAGTTAGAAGATGCGCTCGAGTGTTATAACTTCATAGTAGAACCAGAGGATGAGGATGAGGATCCTCGCAGCATCAACATTCTAGAGTTAGAAGGGACTCGTGATGTTGATGGACCGAAGCTATAGATTCCAGCTATCACAGAGCCCATCAAGATTAAAAAGATCAATATTGGCACAGAAGCAGAACCAAAGTTTGCCTCTATTGGAGACTATTGGGATGATGAAATGGCAGCACACATTGCAGATCTGTTACATGACTATCAGGACTTATTCCCCACTAAGTTCACAGAGATGAAGGGAATAGTAGGAGATCTGGGAGTAATGAGGATACCATTGAAAGAGGATGCTAGGCTAGTCAAATAGCGTCCATACAGATTAAATCCATGGTATAAAGAAAAAGTAAAGGATGAGATCGAGAAGATGCTCGCAGCAGGCATCATTGAGCCCATGGAAGAAAGAGAATGGGTTAGTCCCATGGTCATGCAAGAAAAGAAAACCAAAGGAGAAATCAGAATTTGTGTCAATTTGGGTAAACTCAATGATGCATCACTTCATGACCCATTTTCGACACCTTTTACTGATGAAGTGTTAGACAATGTGGGAGGACAGGAGGTCTACTCCTTCACTAATGGATTTTTAGGCTATCACTAGATCGGAATCCATCCAGAGGATCGATCTAAGACCACTTTTGCGATAGAATGGGGCTCATTCCAGTATACAGTAATGCCCTTTGGTCTTAAAAATGCACCAGCTATCTTTTCAAGAGTAGTAGTTTTTGTATTTAAGGAATACATCCATAAGTTCTTAGAAGTTTATTTTGATGATTGGACTGTATTTGGATTAATCGAAAAGAATATAGGATATTTAAGACTGATGTTAGAGAAATGTAGGTAGTACTATATTTCTCTAAACTTGAAGAAATGTATATTTTGTGCGCCATTTGGTATTTTGTTGGGTCATATTTTTTGCAGACAAGGCTTGATGGTAGATCCTGCAAAGATTGAAATCATTGTAAATATTCCAGTTCCCAACTCAGTCAAGCAATTGAGGACAGTACTTGGTCACACCGGGTACTATAGAAAATTCATCAAGGGTTATGCAAAGATCACAACACCGATGGAAAAGTTGTTAAAGAAAGACGTGAAATTCCTATGGAATGAGGAATTCTAGAAAAGTCTAGACACTCTCAAAGAAAAGATGGTTACAACACCCATCTTAGTATTTCCAGACTGGACCAAGCCATTTCATGTCCATGTGGATGCATCTGGCATCACACTGGGGATCGTCTTAACCAAGCCAGGCGAAGGGGGTATCGATCACCCTATCGCATACTCATGCAGAAAGCTATCCACTGCAGAAAATAACTACACCACTACAGAGAGAGAAGGATTAGTTATGGTGTATGCTCTACAGAATTTTAGGCACTACCTATTGGGTTCCTCATTCAAGATGTTTACTGACCATTCCGCTTTAAAGTATTTGGTCAATAATCCAGTGTTAGGGGGAAGAATCTGTAGATGGTTACTCCTGTTTCAGGAGTATGATTTTGAAATCATTGTAAAACCAGGGAGATTAAATGTCGGACCTGATCATCTGTCACGGATAGACTCAGGAGAAGAACCAACTAACCTAGAGGACAATTTGCCAGATGCGCAATTATTTTCTATTCAGATCGCAGATGAGTACTACGCTGATATCATTCACTTTCTCACCACGGGATGGGCACCTATTGAGTTTACTAAGCATCAAAAGAAACAGCCAGTTGTTAAAGTAGCAGACTTTACTTTGATCGCAGGACATTTATATAAGTTAGGCCCAGATGAAGTCCTGCACAGATGCGTTATGTCACATGAGAAAGAGGCCATTATCAGAGAAGCACACTCAGGTGCCGCAGGAGGTCATTCCGCAGGAAAGCCGACTGCTCAGAAAATCCTAGCTGCAGGATTATGGTGGCCTACTTTACACAAAGACACTAAGCATTTTTGCAGATGCTACGATATCTGCCAGAGGGTAGGAAAAATTTCGCGAAGAGATCAAATTCCACTGTGACCATAGATCACACTGCGTGCATTTGAAAAATGGGCTATAGATTTTGTGGGTGCTATCAACCCACCAGGAAAACGAACTGGTGCGAGAAACATCATCACAGGAATAGAATACCTCACTAGGTGGGCATAGGCAAAATAAGTAAGGAATTGTGATGCTGCTACAGCTGCACAGTTCATTTTTTAAAACATCATCAGTATATTTGGATGTCCAGTAATTTTGATGAGCGATCAAGGCAAACATTTTTTGAACTGCACTATTGAAGCCTTGATGGAGGAATTCCAGATACAACACCATAAGAGCACTCCCTACCACCCACAAGCTAATGGTACAGTGGAGGCCTTTAACAAGATTCTACAAAATGCTCTTACTAAGATCTATAACAGCCAAAGAAATGATTGGGACCTCACGGTTAACGCTGTATTATGGGCTTATAGAACTACATGCAAAAAACTTACAAGCCACACACCTTTCAGCTTGGTGTATGGACAAGAGGCTGTTATGCCTATGGAATATATTATTCCCAGTTTAAGAGTTGCTCAAATGACTGAACTAGATGATACAGACACGATGAATGAATGACTAGCACAACTGCTTGTCTTACAAGAAGATAGATTCATTGCAGGATTCCATCAGAAAGTACAGAAGGCACGAGAAAAAGATTGGCATGATAGGCACATTAAGAGTAAGACTTTTCAGATAGGAGACCTAGTGCTCCTCTATGACAGTAAGTTTATTAAGTTTCCAGGGAAGTTCAAGATGCATTGGTTGGAGCCATATCAGATACAACAAGTTACAGAAGGAGGTGCCATTCAGCTCAGCAAACTGAACGGGGAGCTTCTTCCCACTTTTATTAATGGCAGCAGGCTTAAGCTCTATAGTGATAGCCGCTCCACCTCTCAGCCCTAACTCAGATAGTGTATGAAAGTGCATATGCCCAGTGTAGTTGAAAGGAGGCATTGCACCAGTAATGAGTCTACACCGGTAGGTAGGAAAAAAAAATCTCTAAGTATAAGTTTATATTGCGCAAGTCGCAGGATGCTTGTGGAGTTTTGAACGTTGAGGAGGTTCACACCAGCATTTTGTTTCGATGCTACGGTGAGGCATCGTAGCAAGGCGATGTTTCCCTGTGCCACATAGACACTTTTGAAA
Organism: Pseudotsuga menziesii; assembly: GCA_001517045.1. NCBI lineage: Eukaryota > Viridiplantae > Streptophyta > Pinopsida > Pinales > Pinaceae > Pseudotsuga > Pseudotsuga menziesii. The sequence continues at coordinate 163,057 of LPNX010837116.1, forward strand.
AGGGACAGAAGGCCTGTCACTTCTCTTTTTGACAAGCAGTTAATCCGGATACGACAGGTATCCGTTGCCCTAGATTTTGCAACAATATAATGATTTTTCCAGATTTGGTAAAATATTCGATGAGACCAGCGCCTGCACACAAGTTTCGAGGGAAATTTTATCAGATTTCAGCAATTAATGAGGATCGAAATGACGATTGTTGTCTTGTCCATGCAATTAATACTGCCAACGGGTCGAGTCTAAATGACCGTTGCTTCATAGATTATCGCCTTTTTTATAAATACAGAGATCATTCATACAGAAGGGTTACTTTTGCAGTTTTTGAGAGTTACAGAGCAATTTGAAGAGCTTTCCCTATGTAGAGATACTCCAGTTACAGAGTGCTAGTGTTCCCCAATTTCGCAGCCATTGCCAGTCCAGAGTACTGCACCGAGTGGTTTCTGTCCGAGACGGAACCTTTAGAAGAAATTGTGAAACGATTTCAGAGTGGTGGCCTCGTGTCTGCTATGACGACGTCGCCAAAGGGTGTGAAAATAGGAACATCACAGGTCAGACTGTCATCAAGAATGAGGAGTCAAGCTCAGATAGTAGAAGAGTCCAGCTTAGAACAGAGAAAAAGGAAAAGGAGGAAAGTAAAAGTGAGAAAAATAAAGAAAAGGACAACTCGGATGGCTGTGCGTGTGGAGTTTCCCAGAAGATCTCACGGAAAGAAAAAAGGACCAAGAAACAGGCATCCGAGACCCAGAAAAACAAAAGGAACTGGGAAAGGAACGAAGCAAAACTTTCACATGTAGACAAAGGCTTGTTCTCGGAATGGAATTCATGGCCTGTATAGTTTTGTATGGAAGGATCCAAACTGAATGAACTGTTTGAGAAGGATGGAAGATACATATTTCTATTTTCTTCATGATAAAAGTTCTAACCCAGATAAATAGGAAAGGATATCTGTGGAAGACTTATGAAAAGCTTAAGATCATTCAAAGAGTTGCTGACCCAAGAAAAAGAAAACCTATAGGCAACTTTGGAGTCTATCAGGTCTCACAAGCAACGAGAGCGAGAGCATGACAATGAGGGAAGATAAGATAAGAGAGACCTACGAACTAGATTTATAGAAGACTCAAGCATTAGTCAAGATATGCTTGAAATGACACAAGAGTGTGTCGAAGCTATGCAGAACAAAGTCGCAGGAATTCGAGAGAAATTTACAAGGACTTCGCAGGAAGCCAAGGAGAAGATACAATAGGAGAAGCCAGCTATTATTGGCTCAGGGACAAGCCACAAGTAATTGTTAGGGGACTGTTGGAGCAGGGTCCCGCAGCTACAGGAAAAGCTGCTATACCGGGACAAGAAAGTCAAAGGTAACAGTACCTGAGCGACCGAGAAGAGAGAGCTCACCCACTGCACTAAAGGCAGCGACGAAGACAGGAGGGCTCAGCTACCCTCATAAATGGAAAAGGAGCAACGGGCCAAGGTATTGAAGATGAAGGACAGAAGGGAAGCAACCAAGAAAGCGGCACCCATACCCACGATTAGCATCGGGAAGCATGGAAGACTGCAGAAAGATATGGTGTGACGAAAAGCGGCAGTTCGAGTACAGATAGATCGACTGTCACAGTTAGGGTTTTTAGGTTACTGTTGGGATAGGCCCATAGTGTTGTAATGGAGAGACCTTTGGGCCACCTATAAAATCATGTATTTTGTATAGTGAAAGGTTAGCTAGTCAGTCGATCTGCAGCTCATAGACATCGAACTATTCAGATAATTCACTAGTCAGAGAGTCTATTAGTCTGTTAGCTCATAGTCATTGTGTATTATAGAAGAGTCGAGCTCTGGTTCTGTTATTCAATCTGTAGTATCTTATTGTAACCAGTAGCTGACTCCTAGAGCATGTATGTAACAATCCACAGGGATTGAGAGTGAGAGAGAGAGAGAGAGGAAGAGTATATTGTAAGAGAAGCAATATAAGAAGAGAAGATATCTAAGAGAGAAGGGCTCCCAGCTGTGTGTGCGGAGTTACCCAGAAGATCTCAGCTGCATATGAGGTTGCAGCGAAACTGTGTTTAATCTCCCAAGTTATAATATATAAACCAGTTCCCGTGGACATAGTTTCTACCCTGGAATTGAACCACGTAAAATCAGTGTGTTGTGTGACTGATTCATGTGATTGTGTCTACTTATTGCTATCTATCATTCATTACATGAACTTTGCTTATAGTTAGTGTATGTATGCTATCTTTCAGTTTACAGTAGCTTAGAAGGTTGAACTGCGTGTTGAATCCATTAAGTGTTCTGTGTATGAGTTTACCAGTGCTTGATTCATGATAGTAAGAGTTACAGTGTTAAGTGATTTATGTATACAAGTTCAGCAAGATTGCGCATAGTCGATGTTAAGCATATTAGACCGTAGAATTCTAAGTGAGGCTGTTTAACTCAGCTAGTGTACCTAAGGGAGAAATCCCTTAGAACTTGAGAGTCATATTAATCCTTACATATAGGAGATATTTCAAGTGCAGGAAGGCGATATTGCACCATCGGAGGAGTTGCGGTGTGAGATATCACAGGAGAAATGCAAGTAGAAGGAAGAGTTGTGCATCGTTCACGAGGCCGCGATGCGATAGAGTCCTTCTCCTATCAGAGTTAGTGAGTAAGATAGAACATCGCCTCGTGGAGAGATCCCATGGGCTAAGAAGAGATAAGAACCACCAGGATGCTACAGAACCTAGTTGAGGACACTTGAGTCTCTAGCCAACCCATAAGATCACTTCGGGTGAGACTTCAGGCCATTCTGCGGTCTGTTGCCGAAAGGGCCAGTGAGCTAGGGGTATTGTTGGTACATTACAAGTAAACCCGGGTCTACCCAGTTGTAACCAACATCACACCTGATCCCATACTGAAGCAACATCCTGAAGTACTCTTCCTGTCGATGGCACTGCCTGCCCAATCTGAATCAACATAACCCTCTAGGTTAATCTTTTGATTCGCATCATACTTGAGCCCATAATCAACTCTACCCCTACATGCTTTGCAACCATCAGGTGAACATGTATCAATGTGTTCACAGCAAAGCAAATATTTGGTCTCGTGTTCGTCAAGTATATCAAGGAGCCAATCATCTGATGACACAGCATAGCATCAACCGTTTCTGATGAAGCATCACTCAATAGCTTCATGTTCGATACCATAGGTGTGGTCATGTAGTCCATCATCCCAAACCTCTTCAGGATCTCTACTGCATACTTCCCTTGTCCAAGGAATATTCCATCCGCACTCTACCACACCTCCATACCTAGAAAGTAGTGCATCGACACATAACAGGAGCATCACTGGTCTTCCACCTTCAACCTTGAAGCAAAGGTTGGAATCCACTTTACTCTCAGTAAATCCTAGAGTCATCAGTAATCTTCCCATCCTGTCATACCATGTCGAACCTCAATATATTCTGTAGTCACTCCCTCTGAAGTGAAGCATCATACTCCCCCTGTTTTTTGTGCTCTATGCACTGAAAACATTCTGTACAGTAGTGACAAGTAGCTTCCTATGCTACTAGTATTCTATGTATCCATATAGTGTATAGAATTTCATCTTCAACCTTGTAGCAAAGGTTAAGATCTTGATCAAGCTCATCTTGTATGTGTTTCAACTCTTACTGGCTGCAAATGTCTCTTCGTAGTCTAGGCCTTTGTTTTCGTGAGAAGCCTCATGCTATGAATCTTGCTTTGTATCCCACGATGTTTCCATCTACTACATGATGGAACTACGAACTTCTCTTCAGGTCTCGATACTGCACCCTGACATCATTCTTCTTGAATTGGTCTTCCCTTTCTTCTTGGTGGCTGGAAGGTTCTGCATCAATGATGTCACTGCACTCATCATATTATTCTTCATTTTGAAATGCCGTCACTTGTTCTCTGGAACAAGTCTCATTCTTCTTTGCTTGCAGGCAATTATGTATGTGGTCTTTCCTACAAGTCAAATGCATTTGTATGGTTAGAAACATTTCATAAGGAATATTCATACTGGAAAGTTATTATGCATAAATATGTGATTATGCAACTACTTTAGCCAATACAACATTCATCCATATCTCACTGAAACTTTCTAGATGCCTTCCATCTCTACCAGGACAACATTGAGATTGTGCACTAATCCAATATGTCAGCAAAGAGGTTTCATTCTATATAAGTAGCAATGGAGAATTTGTATAGCACCATGAGCTACTTACCCATCACATGCATATTAGTAGTATACTGTCATTAATGTAAACATCCTATCATGCATAATACATCAACTGAATATAAACAAATGCATAACAAAAATAATATCATGAAAAGACAATTGAATACTTATCTTTATTTGTTTCATGGGTAGACTCCTTCTTGAGCCTTCAGCTTCATCGTCCTCTTCATTCATAATAGCATCGTTTCTTATCTAAATGCTAAGGTGGATAAGAAGTTCTTCAAGAGTTGAGTCCTTTGTATTCCTCATTGCTTGAGGGATCTTCTTTGGATGGTGAGAGCTTGATCTTCAATTGCTCCCATCTTTTCTTCTCTTCTTATGAGTCAAGCTTATTCTTCTTCTCGGAGTGTACTGAAAGTAATCACTTCCTTCTGGCACACATTCCTCACATGAATGAATCCCATGATCCTAGGAGGCCATTCAAGGTGGCCATCACCGCTTTTGTATTCTTCACTTACCGCTTCAAGTTGTTCTTTGATGTCAAAACCCCAAATTTTTGAAAAATTTAAAACTTTTAAAATAACAAATAATCACATTAAAAGCAGTTGTTACTGGTTGATTAGTTTATGCTATTAAAAATGTAACTGATTAGTTATTTAAATACTCTGTACTTTGAAAAGCATTTTTCTTTTCAGCTACTGATTAATTTTCTGTTTGCGACATAAGGTGATTTGTCGTAAGGGCTAGGCTTACTTAGCTTTCGAGCTAACGCAGCCATTTTCTTCTATTATAGATATACAGGTAAGAAGTATGGTCTGATGCTAGCAAGTCTTTGAAGTTATAGTTCAGATTCTGCATACAATTTGTTTAGTAAAAGTTATACATGCTAGACAGAAAAATATCATACTTTTCAAGGTAATATCTTGTTATTTTTGCTATATTTTCCTTTGGGACTTGTTACAAAAATGAAATGCATTTTTCATAAACACACAGTAGGAGACTATACCATACAGGGTCATGAGGTTTAGTGGGTTTATAAGTACGAAAAACTTAACTGTATCTCCTGAAAAATAAGTATAAGAACTTATAAACTATTCTTTTACCTAAGAGCTTATCATGGTAGAAAGATCATAGCTTCACAGGTTTATCCCTTTTTATCAAGTTATATTAATAACATTTCATGCTTAGCTTGCATACTATTCAGTATTCAACTAATGATGTCTATTATTAAGTCAATCCATAACTTCTCTTATTGAAACATCTAAGATTTACTATCCGAAACAAGTATCCCAATTATAGTTTAAAGGTCTATAATTCTCTTAGAAGGCTTAACTCATTTCAGAAATAATCAAAAGATTGGAAACCCAAAGCTGTTATAAATCAATCCTAAACTCATTATCTTCAATTAATTTATAAAGTATCAAGACTAGACTTTCAATAAAGAAGATAGAAAGATTATGTCAATTATATTCTACCTTGCTTACGGAGTTTTCTCATAAAAATTCAGAGTTTGGGAGTGACATGGTCTAAATGTCACTAAAAGAATGCTATGACTATAGCTAGGATGAGTTATCTCTATCCATAATATTTAGTTTATTAAAATATAACAACCAAATCGAATGATGAATAATCCTTATAGAAACATCATTTTGATTATGTATAATTACATGTATTAAGGAAAAGATAGGTTATTATCTTCTTTTGAAATTCAAAATGGTTGGCATAGAGATTTTAAATTATGACCACTAATACATACCAAAATCTACAATCCCATGACTCTTTAAACACATATCAACCTTTAAGCTGGAGTGCACTACGCTATGGTATAAACCATACAAGCGCTATGATCATAACTATAGTCATTGGATTTAATTTACATGCAATATGTAATATGCCAATATATAACTAATAATTTTATGACATATAATAAACAATATATATGCCATACACTATGTATAAACGTCGTACTAAGACTAAACAATATAAACAACACGATTGTAATCATTTGACTATTGTTCCAACCATACGTAGCATGGATTATGTTTAGGCTTTATACTAATCATGTATTATGGCAAACAATGATGTAGGTATAATCCAAGGTGTAAAGCTTCCAAAAGAACATTCCAGCGATGATTTTGGTTGTCTACAATCATAGGTTGTGGACTTTGGAGTGATATCCATATTATTGCAATTATTAAAACATTACGTGGATGCATCTGAGCCATTCCTAAACGCTATAAGAAGTTGACCAAACCCTAACTCTTCAGTCCTCTTCACCCTCGGGCCCTTTGGCCGCTCTACAATTTCTTCGGAATACACTGCTGTGTGTTGACCTTCGTTGCACCTCCTGGTACTCCAGCTCCTCGCGAGCTCTGCCATTGCAAATGAGGGTTGTTAGGTTGTGCATTTGCTTGTTGTTTACCTTTGTAGATTCGCCGCAGCTTGGTTGTTTGGTTCTATGACAGTCCTTCTCCTCTTAACACTGTGAGAGTGAAAGTCCTTTCAGAATATCATGGCCAGTGCTATCTGCAGGCTGTAAGTTAAAGGATAGAGAGGGATGTTGCAGTCGTAGGGTTCGTACTTCATTGCTGAATCGCTGGGGTTTCTTGTGTGTTAAAAGATTAAAGAATTTAAAGCCAGAGTCCTTTGCCATCGTTCTGGAAGGTTATCCACTCAGTTGGCTGCACCATTAACTTGAAGGATACCCAAAGCTACTAAAATCAGGTATGCACTGTTTTTATGCTGTCGAGTACTCCATAATATTGCACCTTTTATATTATTGTGAACAATAACTGACAGTTGGCTTTGGAATGGTAATGCAGGTGTCTACCTGCTACATTGTCCGCTGCAAACCTAAAGAGCATCAAGATTTCGATAGCGCAGGCCACGGTAAGCCTTGGTCCTTCCACGGCTCATCTCCTTTATCTGTAACCTTAAGAGGTTGTGCTGGCTGGTCGAAGCAGCCCTGGTTGTCCTCCATGCGTTAAGGGTTAATTTTTTTGTTTACAGTTTTTTACATCTTAAGGGTAAAACCCTAGCTCTTAAAAGATCCCTCCGTCTACGGCCGTGAATGTAAAGCTTTGATTTTTAAATACTGTAAGTTTTGTAAAAAGATTTCAAGCGATAAGCCTTCGCGTTATTACTAGGTTAATGGGTTTTTACAGGCTGTGAGCCTTGTGTTTACTGTTTTAAAGTTTTATAGGCCGTGAGCCTTGCATTTACAGCTATGGGTTATTAACTGAACAGAGTTTTCAATTCTTATGTGATTACTTGTCATGGGTATGGTTTTTACCCTCCATTCTACCATATTTTGGAAACTGGTTCTTTTTCTGGCATTTACTTAATGCAGTACTGAAAGATAAAAAAAACAAAAGAATTCTTACTGTGTTTATTTAATAACCCAACTGTAAATGTTATTAGTTATTCTTATTTGATGAAGAGGCATTTATCTCGTTTAGGATTATGCTTAGGTTTAAATATGCTTAAGCTCGATTATTGAGCATTTTGTACTCATACTATTTCTTTTGGTACAGATTTATACCTTTGATTTATTTATAGCATTATTACTTATTTTAAAACTGTACAATATATAGGTAGCCTTCAGGCTTATAATATTGTTTGTATGTTGCGGCTGTAGTGAATAAATGACTATTTCTTATTTATTTATTACTTAGTTGCAAGGATTATAGATTTAGGGTTTTAACCCTGTTCTGCAGTTTGTGAAATTATTGTTTTTATATTTTAATAATCATTATTAAAATGCTAATCTATTGAAAACCTTTAATTAATACTAACGTCCTTTAATAACGTTTATTTACTTTATAAAACATATTAAAAGACTAGTTTGTAAATATTTTATTATTTACATTCTATGTATTAATAAACTAAGTTTCTATTTGTATATTATTACACTACTTGTATGATATTATGTTACATCGTAGATATTATAATATAATACTATTCCTTGATATTATTATGAATATTGTTTTAATATTATATACCCATTATTTGGTTCTAAAGTTTGAATATTTCTTTATAGTACTTATCTAATAATAAAGTAAATTTTATATAGTATTTATATAAACACTTGTATATAAAATAGCATCTATTTACCAGATTTAAAATAAAAATAACAGTTATGAAAATATACTTTAAGCTAGCTGAACAAATGAGTGCACAGTAACTTGGAAATTTACATTCTCTGTTATAATGTAGACTGTTACTAATATACTTAAATTGTAACATCTAACAGATAAATACCTATATCCTTCTGTCGGTAATGTATTTATATAAAAAAAATAAAAGGAAAACAAATATAACTTACACTGAGAAAATACTTAGTCTATATTTTCATCTTTACAGTTAGTACTTCCAGAAAACCAAAAATACAGTACTAGAATAGTTTTTAAAACTGTAGAAAGATAACTCATGAATTTATAAAACACTTGTAGTAAATGCAAGTAAAATAGGAAACTCAGTTCAGAAGTATACTACTTCTCAACACTGAGATGCTGTGCTAGAGTACGATCTGGTGATACCAGATGTGGAAAAACACAGTGAATACTAACAGGTTTTGTTAATGGTAATTGGAAATACTAACTTTACTGAAACTAACTACTTACTTAGACATATAAATACACATAACATTCATCTATTCATACTCAGAAAACATAAAGAAATGAATGGCAGAACCTGTTTAAGCTGTGGATAACAACAGCAATGGGAGGCCGTTCCTCCCTACCAACTCCTGGAGAGCGCTCAGACAGCGACTTCTCAGGACCCCTGAGCTTGCTCTGGTCTCCTTGGCTGGAACTAGGTGTAGCAAAGTCAGATACCAGTCTCAACTCAGTATTAACTCAGAACTTATCAGTAAGTTCTCCCAGCTAGAAAGCTGTAAAATAACCAAGTTACTGCAGCATTCCTCTCA
>LPNX010837116.1:172226-381069 GCA_001517045.1 Pseudotsuga menziesii
ATGTCTCAGAAATATAATAAAACAATTTACATAATTTTACAAAATTGGGGTATGTGACATTTGATTTGAGAGACCCTTGTAAGGTATGACTGCATGGTCTCTGCATTTTGGATCTTCACTTCCTTCAACTATTTTCTCAAAGTCATATTCTGATTTATGTTCTTCCCTTGAAATAGCTTGGTCAAGGAATCAAACCTCATCGGTGTCTTTGGGGAAGACACTTGTAGTACAAGTTGATTCGTGACTGAATCAGCAATGATCTTCTTGGCCTTGACCAAGTTCTTCTTGTGAAAGGCTTCTAACCTCATCTCCCTCTGAAACTAGAACCTCTATACTCATATAGGTGTCCAATCCATTTTATTCAAAGAGATCATATACTTCCAGGCTTGGAAGTTGTCAATTTTCCAAAGCTTTTCATCAAGCTGATGTGATAGATCACTTTGAAATGAGAACCTCAAATGAAAATAGAAAAGGATTAGATCTTACCGATTTGAGGTGTCCATCTTGGTTCCGGAGCTGGCTGATCTAGGGTTTGTCACAGAAACCCTAATTTTCAAAACTTTGAATCTTTCAAATCTGATTGGATAAATATATAGATATCTTCAAATGGAGCTGTCCAATGTACTCCTTTTCTGAAAATAGTGCAGGGAAGCTCCCGGAACAGGAAGCCCTAATTTTCCAATTTCTTCTGCAGAAATTCCTGTTACTGTTTCTATGATATCGCCTAAATTACTACTTATATATGTATGAAATTTATCACTGAGGTAACCTCACATGTCCTTGATCCAAAACCATAGGGTTCATTAGAATTGGTTTCACCATTTTGGATTTATGATCCTTTTCCCAAGGTGACCTGTTACAGGACTGTTCATAACAACGAAGTTGTATGACATGCCACATGTCATTGGTTGATCTTCTGAGTCTAATATTCGGAACACCGAAATTAAAGTCTGTGCTCTTTCTAGAAAATCTTCCCTAATTCAATTTGGACCTCTGTATCCCAATATATTGCAATTCTTCCCAGGTGTCCTGTTTAAGGATGAATTCTAGAAGACGCTGGAACCCTAACTTGGAGGGATCATATCTCCCAGAATATAGAGAATATAAGGCTGATTTTTGGACACAGGCTTCATCAATATTGTATATTCAGTCCTAGAAATTTTCAGCTTTTGAGACTTTGTCAAACTAGGAATATAGTGAATGTACCAAAACCTATCAGTTTTAGTATTTAGGGTTTTTCCTAGCTAGGGGTCAAACTAGGGTTTGACTTTCCTGGAGTTTCATGCAACCAAATTTATTGATCCAGGTCTCTAAACTTCGGTTTTGATGAGGAGAAAAATCCTATTCTGGTCTCACTCAAAAATTCCTCTTCTGTAGAAAGCCCTAATTTCCGCATCGAAAACTGAAAATGCTCGGAATCGAATTTCGCTTCAACAGAAAGATGCGCCCTTCAATGGAGAATCATCGAAGAATACTTTTGCTGATGGATAGTGGAGAGAGACCCAAAAAGTAAGAAGCCCTAGATTTTGTAGCTGCACAATGTCTTCTTCTCAGGTTAGCTCTGATACCATGTTATTTTTTCATCATATAAGCTAGCATTATGATCTTAGGATCTTTTAACTGAGAGAATAACAAGCACAGCAATAAAACATAAGCACATCACAAGAGACAAGAGACACAAAGATTTTTCCTCGGGGAAACATAAAGGAGAAAACCCCGCAACTTCCTTAGAGATAGAATCAGCACCAAAATAGTAAAAGCCCCAAAACATTAAGATGATCTCCACACAACAGCAATCTCTCTCTCTCACACTGAGAGAGCTTCTCCTCTCTCACTCATGCGCCCTAATGAGTGAGTGTGAGTGTTGCAAGTGATAAATAGATAGGCTCTCACTCTCTATTTATATTCTTCCGTTCACTTGAAGTGCACTCCAACATGTCGGCCTCACTTAACAATTACTTACTAGAGCCGACATCTCTAGGAGTGTCTAATAACCCTAGTGCCCCACCACTTGTGGGGACTTTGCCTCCTCTGACCAATAGGAGGGTAACACAATGGTGGGGACTATTTTCCTGACTTACAATGACTCACCTAGGTTTGAATTCACTAGGATAGTCTAATAACCCAAGGGCCCCACAACTGTGGGGACTTTGACCCTTGACCAATAGGAGGGTTACCCACAATGACTTGATATGACTTTCACATTATAGAAACTTCCCGATTGGAACATCGGGGCATGACATGACTCAAATACATCCCAGAATAAACGTCGGGTTACAATACATAATAAATACAGATGAATACATTCTGAAGTTACAAATACATCAACATTGATGTTTCCTTGACCGTCCCTAAAAGCATGTGAAAATTAATACACGCGACTTTTAAACCTATAATCATGTATATACACAGGTTTGACGCCTAAAACCATGTACATCGGGATGTGTGCATAATCCAAATCCTTTTGAAGTTTTCCTTGACATGGATCTGACTCACTTGACTCCTAGCCTTCCATTTTCCTTGAGATTGCTCGGATTTGACCTTTCATTACGCCTTTGAAAAGCTATATAAGGAACTCTTTGGTACATTGAATGCATAAGAGAGAATTGAGAGCAAAGAAACTATATTCCATTGTTATCAGAACTTGTGCTTGAGTCTGCATCCCTTTGTCCCTTGGAGCACTTTTTTGTTCTTCCCAAGGTTTCCTTTTGCTTGTGAGCTTGCTATCGAGAGATGGAGGATTGAGGTGGTGGAGGCCCAAGTGGGGGATTCAGTTTCTCCGATTCACAGACGTGCCAACAGAGGTTGTATCCATTGTAATATTTGATTTTATATTAATAGAAATATCTTTTCCTGTCCAATAATGTATGTTTGAATGAATATTTTATCCATTGATGATTTCAAATGCTTATACATTGTTGCTTATATATGCTAGAATAGATCTAACACCAATATATATAGTATGCTTGTCTTATTTACTTGTTGTTGAGGAAGTGATTTATCAATTCAAGCCGAAGTTGGAAAGCTCAACGGGGATCTACTTCAACCGTTCGGAATAAGGTATGAGGTCTGATCCGTTAGTGTTAGATATTTAATTTCTATTGCATATTGGAAAGGATTGATTTCTGGAGTCAATATGTCTATTGTGGTACCCTAAGCCATAGGAATTTCTCTCCGTAACATCTACTTTTGTATGTGGATGACCTTATTCTAATTTCGTAAACAACACATGGTTTAAGAGAGCACTTAAGGGCCTTAGAACACTTTTTTCTGGAGGTTGAGATGCAAGTGAACATTTTCAAGACCAAAATCATGATCTTCTCATTAAGTAGAAAAGGAAAACAAACCACATTCCTCTTCGAAGGAAGCCCATTGGAGATAGTGAAGGAATACAAATATCTTGGGATTTACTTCCACTATAAGCTTAGTTGGGAGACTTGTAGAGCGAAAAGGGTGTAGGGAGGATGGAAGGCTTGATTCGCACTTGAAAATGGGTGTAGAAAAGTTGAATTTTGGGATTGGAAAACCAAAAATACCCTATTTGGTTTGCTAGTAACACCGGTTGTCCTCTATGGATGTGAATTATGGGGAAGCAGCATGTAAAATTGTAGATGGATACAACTAAAAATAATTTAGAAGCAACTAATTAATAGCAATCTCAAATGCAGTACTGTACGAAATACTTTTAGTTGAAGTAGGGGGTTTCCCACTGGAGGAAATGATGATAACTAAGCTAATAAGCTATATAAAGAGGGTTGAAAACATGTATAATCAATGATGGCCCAAGGTAATTATGGAGGAGCAGTTATGCCGTAGAAAGAAAACTTGGATGAAACAAAACAAAAAATGGGTAAGCAAGTGGAATATCAAGCTAGATGAATGTACTAACACCAAGAAAGAAATACAAAATTCCGTGACTGAAAAATTCAGGATTACCATGTGGACCAATCACAATGGGCGTAAAGATGACTACTACAACAAAGAGTTTAACCCAAATTGCAATCATGGTGAGAAAAAATATTTATGGGAAACTATCAAAGGAAAATGAAAGTTGTTAGTTGCTCAGCTAAGGACAGGTTCACATCACCTTACATGTGAGACGGGTAGGTGGATGGTACCTAAGGAAGTGTGGGAAGAGAGAACTTGCATATTCTGTAATAAGGGTGTGGTGGAGACAGAGTGGCACTTTGTTATGGAATGTACAGCCTACAAGGATATCCACATTCAATATGAAGACAGCTTAAAGGCCGACAACATGCACCATCTTTTTGAAGAAGATAATATCAACCAGATTGTAAGTCTTCTCGTCAAGATTTATAGTAGATGATATGACATGGAAAAGAGTATGGAGAGGAGTTAGGGTTGTGATTATTTTGGTCTCTTAGGTTGTCCAGCCTCATGGACATTATTAAAATAATTCATTCAATGAAAATGAAACAAGAGACATGAGGTGGCAATGTCCCTGCAATTTCTTACGGAGATTGCTACAATAAAAAAGTTGTAAGAGCATGATACTTTTGACACAAAATTGTAATAGGGAAGAATATTATTTTGCCACAAAATAGCTTAGCCCTTAAATCAATTTCATTACTTAGCTATCAAATCTATTTATAAATGTTTCTTCGAAACAAAGAGAGTTCAAAAATATGCAAAATGTGTGCTAAGCATCCTTTTTCATGATCAAAGACTCAATTTGTTACATCTTAAATATGGATACTGCATCCAGGTAAAATTGGAGAAGGGTGTATCATATATGTAGATTTCATGTAAATATATAGAACAAAAAACCTTCATCATGGCCACTAAACCAAATTCATAAAATAATTGCAACAAACTAAAACATGCATATACAATATAGCCCTCAAACTATGATTTGAGTTAAGGCCAAGCCCAAGGCCTATGTAACAATTGAACAACCAACTACAAAATATATACACCTAAGATGGCATAAAACTTAAATAAATGCCAACACATTTACTTTATGATGAATCTAAAACTCCACAAAAGGTCATAGACCTACATGGTATCCAGATCTCCATGTGACATTGACATGACAAATATACATAGTAACTCACAAATCTTCATTTCATATAAAAATTATTTTAGAAGGGATGATTTTTTAGAAGTGGTGTCAGTTTCCATGGAAGTGGTGGGACATAAGGATTTGATGGAGCAAGGTCAAATATCTCATTCATTTTTGGCATTCTTTCACTTAGAATTTTGGTTATTTAATCAATGTTTGTGATTATGCAAATGCCATCACTCTGTCATGTTAAATTGAGAGGAAAAAATTAATTATTTGATTGTTATAATAATAATAATAATAATAAATAATAAATAAATAACAAGATCCATGAGGTGGAAATGTCACCGCAATTGCTAAAAACTATTGCTATAAGACAAAACCTATCTAGAAATATGACAATTTTGCCACAAAATTGTAATAAAAAAGAAAAAAATCCCACAAAATTAGTGTTTGCCCACCAATTAATTAGAATATTGAAACAAAAGAAAAAGCAAGATGAATCATAAATAGAACACATATAGGCACTCTAAGACTGCGCATCCATAGCCAACGTTCTTCCCCTGGTTATAATTATAAATGTGAGAGTTTTGAAGTTGTTATGTTCATGGGTTAAGCAGTGCAATGATGAATTGACGACATGTACAAATAAAATAGACAAATAAAGACATGCAGCTCAACTTTTCCCACATTGATTCGTTTGTTAAAGTTGGATTATGGATGGAATCTTTTTGCATCATGGATTTGCAATACATTAAATACTGATCGGATGAGTGATAATCCCCTAGATTTGTTCACATGTGACTAAGAGGTCATCACAACAAGTTATCGGATATCGTGACATCTGCTCCGTCGCCAATGTTGGGGACCAGAATTGTGAGACTTACACGAGCAAAAACTAGGCCAACATGATTCAAATAAATATTTATTTAAAATTTATATTTAATATAAAAGTTCTACAACTTTTGAAAACATTAGAAATAACAAAAAAATTAACCAATGTACTATTATAATTAATAGTATTGATCAATTCATATGTCATCTTGCGATGAAATAATAAACTAGATGAAATTTCATTATGTATAAAGCTATTTTTTTGAAGTTATCAATAAATATGAGATTTCTAGACATATTTTTCAACATTTATCAAAATGTATGATACCACAAATCGCATTACAAGCCTTTTCTAATTTGACTTGCTCGATAATATTATCAATTCCACAAGCACAACAAATAATTAATACCAATATTTATGCTTCTCCAGGTTCAACAATAATTTAAAATTGAACTCTTCAAAGAATAGATTCCATTGAAAGATCCAATCAAGAAACACAGGCTTGTTAACTAAATATTTAAGCTCTTTGTGATCTATCAAGAAAGAATAAAATTTCACAAATAAACAATGTATTTAATTTTTTAGAATGAATGGATAAAAATCTTGTTTTGAATGATAATAACTAAATAAGCTACCTTTATTTACCTAATCAAAAGACACACACACACACGCACATATTGAAAAAAAACAATTTACAGGATGTTATTGTCTGCACATCGTCGTTGAACTTATAAAATGAAAACATAAGTTTACATGGTCATAATCAATAGGGAAATATGTTAATAGGAAAAATATACCCTCTTCCAAATGACACAGGGACCATTGCAAGTGCAAGAGAATCACATTTATGCTATACTAATTGGTTGGTTGAATTAGGAGGACAAGAATTGCCCACAGCACGAAGGAGAGAGAGTGGTGATCTTGTTTTTTTTTACAATATTAATATGAAATTAAAATATTCCACTCTGATTGTAAAATATTCCAACATGTGATTGTAAAATTTGAAGATACAATGCTTCCTCTAGGAATGCTATGCTTAAATGGCAGCCCTTTTTCGATGAATCCTATTCCTTAATGTGGGAAAGAGACTATTGAATTTGAGAAACTAAATACTGGATCAGATGTATTGAGTGAAGGCCCAATCGATTTCTTTAGCAATAAAAAAAAATTAATCATTTTGGCAAAAAAAAAATTGAAGATACAACCATAAAGAAGATTCCACTCTTATGCTTTAAAGTTTTTATCATCCCTCCCTCATGAATTTATATATAATCTTTTAGGAAGAAGTGACTTTTTTTTTCATTACTATAAATTCTGACACTCTTGTAGGTGTCATGTACATATGGTCATGGGTTTTTAACCTGGGTGGGGGCAGTGATAGCCTACTACCCCAACCACCATGTCAAAGTGACATTTGTTGTTAATTTATTTAAATCAACATTTTTTGCTAGAGTTTTAGAATCTTAGTGTATAATTAATAAAAAAAAAACAACAATTTCCACCAAACCATATTGGTATTAAATTTTAATGCAACACCTAGACATTACCCCACACCTTGAGAACCCAATAGCTGAGATCCTTATATATGACACAATGGACACACAACCTCAACAAAGAAACTCTTATGGATCATGCATAGCCGTGATTTTTTTTAATTCCCAACCATCTTGAAGGCTATGTGATATTCAATGTTATTATGTGATCATATTTCAATGCATTGGACAAACCCCATTAAAAATATTGGTTTTTCATACAGTCAATAGTCTCACCTTGCGTTGAAGAGGTTCCCTTGAAGTGTTCAATATATTTATCTAAATCATTTGAACACGTCTCTAATGGCATTCAAATAGTTTCATACGGCTTACTATGCATACTTGCTTCCATGGAGTTCTCCTTCATCACTCTATCTCCTTCCAAGATTAGAGTTCTACTTCATCACTCTCTCACCTTCCAAGATCGTTTGTAGTAGGTGCGACGGTGATATTGGAATGTGAAACACAGAACCCCGAGAATTTCCTTTTAATGGTGTTGGGAAAGCTTCGTATAGCACTTGAACTAAACTAGCTAGTTGGGTAAATGACCCTTCTAGATCCTTCTCATATTTTTTTATTTTTAGTACTATCTTATCCTAGTAGTGGTGCCCTCCACCATTTGGAAGTAAGAAAGTGGGCCCAAATTCACCTATCATTAATATCGGTACATTTAAAAAATGATGGTACCGACACGCATGTCGACCAAGGTATTTATTGCTCCATTGAAATTTTAAAGGAAAAATCAAGCGGCTCCCTAAAAACCAATGAGACATGCATGCATTTCAGGTAAAGTATTTATTGCTCGATTGAACTTTGAAAGTGGGAAATCGAGCGACTCTACAACTTGCCCCTTGCTCTTTGGTTTTCATGTCTTTATAACCTCTCGCAACATTCTCCTTATGGTCTCATCGAGCTAGATGATTTTGTTAGCTATGAGAAATCAACTGAGGAACCCATCATTGCATATGTCACACAAAACCCAACATGATCCATCATGAACATCGTTAACGTCATCATATACATGACTCGATTGAAATCCCCTCGCGTAATCTCGAGGTTGATGTAGGAAATATTAACCAATAGAATTTTAGATAAATAGATTTACAAAAAAATCTATTTAATATTTAAATTTTAGAACAATATCAAAACTATTGAAAATGAAAAACCAACCTTTGTATGGAATGGATTAATGCTCATGCACGATTGCTATATAGTCACCTATGGAGCATAATAATAATGAATGGGAGACGGTGTTAGTCCAACCCTAAATATTTCACTTTTCCAATGAACTGACAAATAAGGCGTTGGTCATTATCCTTTCTAATTGCATCAAGTAAAAGGACCATTTTAATAGCTCTTACCTAGGTCGAAGCCACTATCTTTTGAAGGAAACCACTGAAATGTTCCTTTGATAAAAGAGTGCATTTGGAAGCTTCCATTTTTACCTAACAATCAACAATGTATTATAGTAACAAGAGCCATGAGGTGGAAATGTGTTGTCCCTAGGAAAAGATAGGCAGAATTTACTTAAAATCTTGTTCAGAAAGATGAAGAGTATGGTCATGCAACAAAGGGAGCTGTGTCAAAGGAAGAGATAATCCAGAAGAAGTAGTGGTAGAAGGAAAGATGTGATAGAAGTGAAAATGAGTGAAGAAGTCCACAACATAGGGGAAAATGCGATGAAATTAGTCATGATAGAAGGAACCATCATAAAAGGAATGCATGGGTTGAAAATGATAGCTCGGGAGATCATGGGTAAGAAGTCGGCTAGAGTCATGTGTGCTTTAGGGAATAAAGCATCTTTGTAATTTGGGCCGATAGTGCCTACTGATAGTTGTAACGGAAATGTATGGGAATAGGAATGACATCCTGCCGACTAATAGAATGAAGTCGGTTGATTATGACATGCAAGAGTCTATAAAAGGAAGAATTCAAGTTGCGTGTGGGTTACTTCATGGTGATTCAGTTGGTTTCTTAATTTCTAGCTGGTCTTTGTTAGTCATGGTTGTCTGTGTCTACTTGTAAAGTTGAAGAGTTGTAGGGTTGTAAATAAGAGGGAGTCGATCTAGGCTGTGTGCAAATCGACATGATAGTGAAGGAGAGAAAGCTTAAGAGACATGATACTAGAGAGCATGAGAGAATAGAGAAGTATGTATAGATTGTAGAAGAATATATAGAACATAGTATGCAAGTTGAGTACATAGATGAAAGGTGCCATATATTTATCATGCCAGATGAAGAGCGCATTTGTGGTTTTTCCCGAATGGTTTTCCACATTAAATGTTGTCTATGTGTATATTTGGTGAATGTGCTTATGTCAAATGAATGTATGTATATTTTCTTATGAATGAGTTATTGTATTCATCTATCGCACTGTTGTTAGTTGGAACCGCTAATAAGGAACTATACTAATCATGGTAATATCTGTCGACGAATAAATAGAATCATAACTTGAATGCATGCAATAGGAATAAGTAATATAACCATTGACTTTGATCGAGCAAGACTGTAAGGTTCCAACCCCTGCACAACTGCATAAACATGGTTCTGACAGTTACCCATTAAAATATATCTCGGGTGATACTACATCTGCGTTGTAGGTGCTGCTGTCTGAGCCTTGCTTTGTCGGGTCGATATCTTGGGCTTTGTTGATGGACAAACTAGGGACTGAACCTGGGTCATAGGGAGAAATTCCAATAATTGGTTCTATTACCAGGACCGTGAATAATTTTGTGAGAGATATGTTTTGGAATCCTACGAATTTGAAAATTCAAGAGTGGTTGGATTTTAAAGTATTAGAGTTTGCATGAGAAGAAAGTGAAGGATAGCGGTTGAATCCGACAAAGTGGTTGAAGCGATATCTACAAGGATACCCATTAATTTTTTTTTTAGTTTCCTATTTTGTTGTATGAATGGTTGTTGAAGTTAGAAACCCAGTGAAAAAAAATTCCAAGGAGGAGAACCGAAAGAGTGGAGTCCTCAGCTAATTCGGTGGCTGAAAAGAACCAACAACCCTATATCTAGGGCTGTTGATTTTTGGGTAGACAGTATTTTGGGGGGATACATTACTGAGTTTGTTGTCAACACAATAACACCATATAGTGAGGAAGAAATAAATTTTCTGAGGAACAAGAGGAAGATAATTTACCTCTTTAAGAACTTGGATAAAGATGCTTGTATGCAAAAAAGGAATCCTAGGAATAGAGTCTGATGAGTAAAGAACTGTATATAAAGACTTGGGTAATGTTGCAGAAGCAGTGTGATAAAACTAGAGAAAAGTAATTTGAGATGTTCCCTAGTGATGGTGGAACTAATTTAGAAGGTGGACGTTTAAGAAGTGGAAGGAGATTCCGGTCGAGAAAAAGAAGAAGAACTTTGTCAAGAAGAGGAAGTTACAATACGAACAAAGGAGAAGACTATGAGTTGAATTCACACTTTGACGATGGTTCTTGCGATGATAAATAGGAATATTATCCTATCCTCGAAAGGGAAGAAGAAGAAGCCCCAGATCTAGAATACAGATATGACACACCTACGACCACAACTCCAAATACAATAACATTCAATTTACAACCCATCACATAAATATTACTATCTGTATAGTTTATACTTACAAAAACCTATTCACCTAATGGACCCCATCAATGAGTCCTCAACCACTAACAGATGGACCTTATTTAAAGAGATCACTTACAGTTATTCAATTCACACTCTACTACCTCATGGGGCCTTATTTATTTAATAAACATAGTCCTTAATTCATTAGTAATAATATACTTCATTATTTATAGAAGTTAGGGTGGGACGCTAGCATTCCCTTCCCTTACCAAGAGACCTTATCCTCGAGGTGAGAAATGACAAAATTAGTGAAGAATCTCCATTGATTCCCATATATCATATTTAGGTTGTATATCCTTTTAATATAAAATGTTAAGAATAGTGTGCTAGTGAAGATGTCACTCACGTTTGTCCAAAAAATACTCAAGATGGAACCAAATGGAACCCTCCTTTTTCAGTTTTGGAAAGTTGGTTTTGAACTATACAATTTCATTTGAGAACTTTATTTAATCAAGACACATAAAAGACTAGGTGGAGCTCATAATTGTTGGGCAGAGCCAATATGTCACTCACTGGACCAATATGTTTGAGTGTAGTATAGGGTCCATAAACTTAGGAGCTAACTTATTGTGGCTCTTCTCCTTAAGTGATGTTTTCTTACATCATTGGAGAAAAACAATTGATCTCTTTATCAATATTACATTCAGAGCAAGGTTAACCATCCTATTGCTTCAAGTGATTCCAAGCCAATTCAAAATTATCTTTAAGGGTACAAAGAATGTCAACATGAGTTGTTAAGGGGATATACACATCCTAAACCTTAGATAGGCCTTGTAAGTATGAGATAATTAATGGGTTTGGTTGTATATAGGTTGTCTCAAATGGGATCATTTTAGTATCGCCATGATAGGTGGTATTATACCACCATTTTTCCAAGGGTAACCATTGGACCCATTGGGCTTGTTGATCCAAAGCAAGATGATGTAAATAATATTCCAAACATTTGTTGACTACTTTCTTCTAGCCACCCATATGGGAGTGATATGTTGTGTTGAAATTCAATTTGGTACCTTAAAATCGAAACAAATATTACTTGAAATTACTAGTGAATGTGAGATCATGATCAATCACAATAGATTTATGCATTCCATGTGGTTTAAAAAGTAATTTCAATGAAGCATATGCTACTATGGAGGCCTTGAATGGGTGTTGTAAGGCACAAAAGTGAGCATATTCGGAAAGGTGATCAACAAATACCATGATTATTAATTTTTTGCTTGATTTTGACAACCCCACAATGAAATCCATGGAAATGTAAACCCACATGGTAGTAGTAATGGGTAAGGGTTGTATTGCTCCTAGGTTTCATCATTTCCCCTTTGTGTTGTTGGTAGATATCACATTCTAGCACGAAGTTGCAGATGTCCTCTTTCACTCCTTCCCAAAATAAAGAAGACTTAATCATGTGATATGTTTTTCAAAACTTGGAATTACCCATTATGGGAGAGGAGTGTAATTCAAATAACACTTTCGATTTAGCAGAGTTCATCATCCTTTCAATTTTAACATGGATGTGCCTATGGTTCAACCTATAGTTAGTAGGTCATGTGCATTATCTTCGCATCTAGTAAGAATTCTTGACATATTTCCTATAGCTAATAAGGCACTAGGAAATATAAGGAAAATAGGGGCCCTTCTTCACCATATATCCTAGAGAGAGCATTAATCACCACATTTTCCTTGCCTTCTTATAGATAATTTGATCTCCATATATAGACTAAATATTTGTAGCCCACTTTTTTTGCAATGGTGAGTACAACTATTGTTCCATGAAATATTTCAAGCTACAATGGTTTGTTTTAAACTATAAATGATACTCCATCAACTAAGCATATGAAAAATCAATTGCATGGAGAATAACTAGCATTTCCTTCTCATGGGTGCGTTTTTCCAAGTTTATATCCCATAATTTCTTACTAGTGAAAATGAGTGGGTATTCCCATTGAATTAATACAACGCTAATCCCTTTTCCCAAGGCATGGCATTCTAAAATGAAAGTATTGTTGAACTCAAGTAGGGAAAGGACTAGTGTGGTACATATATAAGTTTTTAAAGATTTTTCAGCTTCCTTGGGCCAACTAAAGGAATTATAGTAAGATACAAGACCAAGAACTCTATGAAAACTTTTGAGGGTTCTAGGATGGGGCAAATAATTCACCCCCTTGATTTTCATGGGATCAACATGCAGACCCTCCCAACTAATGTTGTCATGCAAATATTCAAATTTGGAAGCACAAAAAACACATTTAGAATGCTTGTTGAATAACTAGTGACTATGGAGGTGTTGTAAGACCTAATCCACACGTGTCGTACAAGTTTTGTTGTTGACCAAGATGTCATCAACAAAGTCTAGGACAAAATGGCATAGAAGGGGCTTAAATATGTGGTTCATGAGACTTTGAAAAGTTGAACAAGCATTGAAAATACCAAAAGGAATCATCATAAACTTGTGATTACCTTTGTGAGTAAAAAAAATTATTTTGGGAATATTGGATTTCCTCATGCGAACTTGGTGATAACGAGAGAAAATATCAAGTTTGGTGAAGAATTATGCTCTATGTATTCCATATAAGAGATTATCAATAACAAAAATGGGAAATTTATCTTTAATTGTCAAGGTGTTGAGAGCTCAAAATCTTGACACATGTGCCAAATGCTTTATTTTTTAAGGACCATGACAACTAAATAATAATAGGGACTGAATATATGATGGATGATGCTAGTAGCTAAGTCCTATACACTCTTTTAAATTTCATTATTATGGGAAAAAGATGATAATATAGGTGCATGCTGGTTGATAGGCTACCAAGAAGTAGCGAGACGCTATGATCATGTTCTCCTAATGAGGGTAGTAAGCATTAAGGATGTTTAAATATTTGGATGTGTTTGTCTAATACTAACTATAAATTTGGATGAAGTGGACGAGAAGTGTCCTTGAAGGCTTGATTATCATGGAACTATGCAATAATTCCATAACGATCCTTATTTAAAAAAAAATCATACAATGGGAGCTGAATATTTTTTTAGATATTTCTCTAAGACCATTGAGCATGTAGGAATTGTAATGTCCCCATTTTAAAATAATTGCATAGTGGGAAAATTCCATCAATCCTACCAGTTCCATAGGTTGGGTGGAAACATTAGGAAGTTAATAAGGGAGCTAATAAATGATGTTTAGACATTATAAGGAATAAAATATATATTTAATAAGGTCAATTAAATGAATTCAAGTGAAGAATGAAATGGTTAGGGAAAATGGAGACATATGGAGACTACGGGGACCACTCAAGCTAGAATTCCTATGCTAAATGGCATCCACCTCTTGCAATCTCAAATATATGGAAATCCTAATGTTTTGGATGGATTATAAGGTCAATATACTAGTCCATATAATTCATAGGTAGAATTTGGGATGAAGTGTAACTTACATGAGCAAGGAAGATCCAAATGGGGAGTTTCATGGACACTTGGCTAGATTCCCCTTACACTTATGACATATATGACACCAATGTTGGACATTCTATGATAGTTATGACACAAGTAATATTTGAAGGCTGAAATATGACATCTCTGACATATCAGGTCGAAATAGAGCATCCAGTAGATCTCTCATGTGATTTGGAGAATCCCAATGGGTTCACACTCAATTTGGGAGAAGATGGAAGGTGAAGAGAGAGGCCACATGGCATAGCATGAGAAGCCACACCAATTCGAATTGTATTTGGTTTATGGATGCATTTGGAAGTTGAGGATACCATTAATGTTTATAAAATATATGGATCGGCCATGAGAAGGATCTTTTTGATCAGTTGTGAAGTTTGTTGTTGTGAAGAGAGAGAGCTAGTGAGTGACTAGTTCATGCTTGAGCCAATTTCGAGGGTGAATGATTCCCATCCTAATTGGTGATTGGAGAGGACATTGATGGATTTAAAGGAGATTCAATGGAATTATAATATATAGGTGAAGCTACAACATTTCATGGACACCTCAGTATTCATCTCATTCCTCCTCCCATCTCACATTCTTTCACCATCTTTCAGTCCGGTGGAGTGAGGCGCACTTGGTGAGCCATTTATCTTTTCGAGGGAGCTACTCTTTCTCCATAATTTTGTATTCTGATGTAAATACTATGCTCTCTTTTTTCAGAAATTTATTAGGTCGAAAGGCCAAGATATTTTATGTATTATTGATCAGTAATAAAGAAACAGTGCCATTTCCCACTTCTTTGTTGGAAACTCTTATAATATTGGTAGATTTGAATGGCTGTGTAAACTATTAATTATTCATGCATGAATGGACTGTCACTGAAGAATATTTGAATTTTCATATTTATTAACTGATATTTTTGTCCATTGGGTCGAATTCCATAACCATTGGATTAAATTGCATCTCATTTCCCCAAGGGTTCTAAACTAGCATTTATATATCTGATGGAAGTGATAATAACCATGGGAGTTTGATTGGTTCAGAATATGAGTCCCTGTTGATGTCCTATACACATAACCTTCCTCAATTTGAGAATTTGAGTGGGATTTTGTACATTTGGGAGGCCATTCCGGCAATTACCCGAGGGGGATTTGAGCCCCAAAATTGCTAATAAAATAATCTATCTTGTTCAGAATTTAGTAAAAAATTGTAGAAGTGATTGGAGGGCCATAATACATCCTTTAACATAATAATTAAGTTATTATATCATTCATACACCTTCTCTAAATATTTGGGAGCAATTGGGCCTATTTGGAGACCAAGACATGTGTTAGTTTTTCAACATTAAGCTAGCATTATTTAGGATCTTTAACTGAGAAAATAAAAAGTACAATAATAAAACACAAGAGACAATGAACACACTATTTTTCCTAGGGGAAACCATAAATGGAGAAAACCCCACAACTTCCTTAGAGATAGAATCAACACCAAAACAGTAAAAGCCCAAAACAGTAAGTGGACTCCCAACAGCAGTAACCTTCTTCTTGTCTAGCCCCAGTGTCTTCTCCTTCCTCAACTATGCACTAAACTTGAGTGTGTATGAGTTGTGTGTTAAATAGAGAGTCCATATCTCTATTTATAATAATATTGACATGACTAAAACCCTACCAGGGCCGACCTCTACTAAGAGATTGTAATAACCCTAGTGCCCCAAAACTGTGGGGACTTTAACCCTTATAAAATCGGAGGGTTACCCACAATGACTTGACATGAATTGTTTACATAATTGCTCCTCTCAATCGAAACATAGGGGCATGAAAACATGACTCAATTACATTATAGATACATCCCTGAATAAACATCGGGTTACAATACATAAGATACATAGATGAATACATTCCGAAGTTACAAATACATAAACACTCCCTCTTAACTAGGAAGGTATTCTTTCGACACAATTTTCAGCACTGGTCTTCTTCTCTGTATCAACTAGATCATCTCATCATCTACATCTTCAAGTCTTCTTAGTATTCAAGTCATCTTCATCTTTAAGTCATATTCATATTTATATCTAGATCATCACTCGATCTAGATCATCCTGGGACATCATCACTGAATCTAGATGATCACTAGATCTGGATCATCACTTGATTTGGATCATCACTGGATCTAGATCATCACTGGATCTAGATCATCACTAGACATTATCACTGGATCTGGATCATCAGTGGATCTGGATCATCACTGCTGGATCATCATCATTGGATCTAGATCATTACTCGATCTAGATCATCACTAGGTATCATCACTGGATCTGGATCATTACTTGATATGGGTCATCACTAGTGCTATCTCATGATTCTTCTCATCACAGGAAGTTCTATAGAGCCAGACCTTTTTCATGCTGGTTGTAGGCTTAGCCTCCATGTAGGTCTTTTTCAACACTTATATTTGACCTACTCATCAGAAAGGCACAACACTCACATCCATATAGGCTGGAACACATCCTGCTCACAATGATGGAAGAGTTTCATACTTCCATCCAGGCTGGAACACATCCTGCTCACAATGATGGAAGATTTCCACACTTCCATCCAAGCTGGAACACATCCTTCTCACAATGATGGAAGATCTCTGCACTTACATTCATCCAGGCTGGAACACATCCTGCTCACAATGATGAAAGGGCTATGCACTTATATTCATCTAGGATGGAACACATCCTACTCACAATGATGAAAGGGATCTACACTTACATCCATCTAGGCTGGAACACATACTGCTCACAATGATGGAAGGGCTCTGCACTTACATTCATCCAAGTTGGAACACATCCTGCTCTCAATGATGAAAGGGCTCTGCACTTACATCCATTCAGGATAGAACACATCCTACTCACAATGATGGAAGGGCTTGCACTCATATCCGATCTTATAGGAACCAATCCTACAATCGCACCAGAATGGCCCCTAGTCCTTGACTAAGATACCTGGTAACTGACCAGGTGCCTCCATTCTCCTAAAGAATGGCAATTGCCCTTACATCCGACCTGCTCATCGAAATGGCCAACACTCACATCTGACATGGAAGGAACCTAATCCTTTAGCCATGAGAGAATGGTTCAGCCCTTACATCTGATCAAGTGGGAACACATTCCTCTACCACGTCAGAATGGATTCTCAACCCTAGACTGAGTTTTCCTAGTAACTGAATAGGTACCTCCTTTTCAAGAATGGCAGTTGCCCTTACATCTATCCTGCTCGACATAATGGCCAGCACTCATATCTAACATAGAAGGAACCAATCCTCTCACCATGACAGAATGGATTAGCCCTTACATCTGATCATGGAAGGAACCAATCCTTTCACCATGTAAGAATGGCTATGGTTCTCATCACTTTCCCTTGGAGGAAACCTCGATCTGGAGAACACCAAGCTTCTCCATGAAGTACTCGAAATTTAGCCTAGCAAATGGCTTCGTCAATACATTAGCTATATGTTCCTCTGTCGCAACATATTGGAGCTTCACTGCTCCCCTCTGCACCATATCCCTGATATAGTGGTACTTGATCTCGATATGCTTCGACTTGTCATGGAACACTGGATTCTTTGACAACTTCATGCAACTATGGTTGTCACAATGTATACAAGTAGCATCCAAATGAATATCAAATAAATTAGATAGCAGCTTCCTTAGCCATATTGCCTCACAACTAGTTGAACAAGCTGTGACATACTCTGCTTCAGTTGTACTCAATGCCACATAGGATTGCTTCCTGCTAAAACAAGAGATCACACCTGATCCCATACTGAAGCAACAACCTGAAGTGCTCTTCCTATCGATGGCACTTCCTGCCCAATCTGAATCAACATAACCTTCCAGGTTAATCTTCTGAATCACATCGTACTTGATCCCATAATCAACTGTACCCTTCAGGAACCTCAAAATATGTTTTGCAACAATCAAGTGAACATGTCTCAGATCTGTCAGGAACTGGCTCAAGGTGTTCACAGCAAAGAAAATGTCTGGTCTCGTGTTCGTCAGGCACATCAAGGACCTAATCATCTGACGATACATCGTAGCATCAATTGAATTTGATGAACCATGGTTCAAGAGCTTCAAGTTTGATGCCATAGGTGTGGCCATAGCCTTGCAGTCCATCATCCCAAACCTCTTCAGGATCTCTACTGCATACTCCCCTTGTCCAAAGAAGATTACATCTGTACTCTACCACACCTCCATACCTAGAAAGTAACGCATCATCCCCAAGTCCTTCATTTCAAACTCGGCAGCAATCTTTCTCCTTGTATCAACAATCAACCCATCTGTACCTGTCACAAATAGATCATCTACATATAGTAGAAGCTTCATTGGGTTTCCATCTTCAACCTTGTAGTAAAGGTTGGAATCTACTTTACTCTTGGTAAAGCTCAAACTGTATAGAAAGCTGTCGATTCTTCCGCACTAGATCCTGGGTGCCTGTTTCAAACCGTACAGGGCTTTCTTCAATCTACACACATGAGACTCCCTTTAATGAGTCTCAAAACCGAGTGGCTGCTCTACATACACTTCCTCTTCCACTACACCATTCAAGAAGGCAGTCTTGACATCCATCTGGTGTATCTTCCATTTCATCACTGCAGCCAGAGCAAGTACCGATCTGATGGAAGTGTATCTGGCTACAGGAGCAAAGGTTTCTTCATAATCTATTCCTTCCTTCTGAGAGAAACCCCGAGCCACAAATCTTGCCTTATATTTTTCAATGCTACCGTCTGCAGCATGTTAAATCTTGTAGATCCATTGGGAAGTTACAACTAACTTCCCTTCTGGTCTTGGAACAAAATCCTAAACATCATTCTTCATGATCGATTGATATTCTTCGATCATAGCCTCCTTCCATTCTTTCCGTTCTGCTACTTCTTCATAACTGGAAGGTTCTTTATCAATGAAATCACATATTAAAGCTACATACCCAGAGTAGGATCTAGTCCTCTTTCTTTCTCTGTGATTCTCTTTTGGAGCCCCATATCTCTCTGCACCTCTGATAAGTTCTTGTACCCAAACAGGTTTCCTCTTATGAGGATTCTTCTCTAGAGGTGGATCTACAGGTCTTTGTGGTTCTTCAAAATATCGATCTTCTTCTTGAGTTTCTTAATTCATGGTTGTATCATGAATTCTGGGTGCTTCTGCTTCTTTAGTTTCTTCAGCAAGTCTCTTTTTGGATTTGTTGTAAGCTGTGTCTTCATCAAATGTCACATCCCTGCTGATTTCAATCTTCTTGTATCCTGGGCAATATATTCTGTAAGCCTTCGAGCTTTCAAAGTATCCCACAAATATACCCTTCTTTCTTGAAGGATCTAATTTTGTTCTCTTCTCTTTTGGAATGTGTATGTACACAGGACAATCGAATATTCTGAGATGGCTGACTTCTAGTTTCTTGCCGGAGAAGACTTCTTCAGGAGTCTTGTTTTCGA
Organism: Pseudotsuga menziesii; assembly: GCA_001517045.1. Lineage (NCBI taxonomy): Eukaryota > Viridiplantae > Streptophyta > Pinopsida > Pinales > Pinaceae > Pseudotsuga > Pseudotsuga menziesii. Next base: position 192,136 of record LPNX010837116.1, read on the forward strand.
GTACTCTATGTGGAGTACGGTTCTGTACATACAACGATGTTCTAGAAGCTTCAACCCAAAGATGCATAGGAAGATCTTGATCATGAAGCATAGCTCTTGTAGCTTCCATGATAGTTCTATTCTTCCATTCTGCAATCCCATTCTGTTGTGGATTATAAGGAGTGGACAACTCCCTCTTAATCCTTGATTCTTTGCATGGCTCTTTGAATTCATTCGAAGTGAATTCTCTGCCATTGTCTGATCAAAAGGTCTTGATCTTGTTTTCAGTTTGGTTCTCGATCAAGGCTTTGAATTCCTTGAATTTGTTGAATACTTCATCTTGGTTCTTTATGAATTAAACCCATGTCTTCCTAGAAAAATCATTAATAAAAGAAACATAATATGCATACCCGCTTAGTGAGTTTGATGACATAGGACCGCATATATCGGAGTGGATGATTTCTAGGATTCCTTTGGCTTTTCTTTCGCTGCTAGGAAATGTCTTCTTTGTATTCTTTCCTTTCGCACATCCTTTGTAGACCCCATCATGTTTTTCTTGGAATTATGGAAGACCTTCAACAACTTTGCTTGCAATTGGCAGTGCTCTGTAATTCACATGTGCAAGCCTTCTATGCCAAAGTTCACTTGGCTCTACTGTGTCATGGACCATTGCTTTTTCTGGATGGCCCTTTAATTTGTATAATCCTCCTTCTTGTTCTCCAATCACCATCACATCATCGATAGTCTTTCCTCTTGGCCACATGATGACTTGACCATCTATGAATGCAACCCTCATTCCTTTTGCATCTAGTGCAGATATGGAGAGGAGGTTCTTCTTGAGTCCTGGCACAAACAATACTTCCTTCATTGTTAGAGACTTTCCAGAGTCTAGTTTAGAGGAAGATTCCCCACTACCTTTTATTGGATATTGGTAGTCATCTCCTAGCTTCACCTTGTGAGGTGATTCATGTTTTGGCAGTCTCACAAAGGATTCCTTGAATCTAGTCATATGTTTGGAAGCCCCACTGTCTATAAGCCAATCATCACTTCCATGAGTAATCTTACTTGTGAGAGCAGAGTTCAAAACATATTCATCCTCTCTTGAATAATCTTCTCTTTCATATCTGGTTCTTTTCTTGGATGGTTCACCATCCTTTGCAGCATGAGCATGATGTCTTCTTTTGTTCCCCTTCTTCTTATGAGAGTGGACCTTGTTCTTAGGACAATATTTTTCAAAGTGTCCTATTTCATCACATGTATAACATCTTAATATATATAAGTTATTTCTATTGTTATCTCTATGATGAGGATTCTTACCTTTGGGGTGATGAGCACTTCTTCTACCTTTCTTGGAGTGAACTGTGAGAGCTTGATCTTCACTTCCCATCTTCTCTTCTCGAGCTACTATTTGTGCTTCTTCTTGAGAACATTCTTCCCATAGTCTGCTGAATTTGACTAACTTCTTTCTGGCATAGATTCCTTGGATGAATGAATACTATGACCTAGGAAGGCCATTCAGAGTTGTCATCACAATCTCTGCATTCTCCACTTATTCAACTACATAGCTTCTAATTGTTCCTTGATATGAGAAACCCTTGTGAAGTAAGACTGGATGGTATCTGCATTCTAAATATTCACATTCTTCAGTTGATTCCTTAGAGTCATCTTCCATTTTATGTTCTTCCCTTCAAACAATTTGGTTAGGGCATCAAACATAGCTTTAGGTGTCTTCAGAGAGGATACCTATGGGATAAGGTGATCCTTAATAGAATCAGCAATGATCCTCTTTTCCATAACCATGTTCTTCTTTTGTAAGGCCTTTACCTCATCTCCCTCTGGAACTGGAACCTCCTCATGGATGTAGGATTCCAACTCATTTTCTTCCAAGACCAGATAGATCCTATACTTCCAGGTCGGAAGTTATCAGCTCCCTCAAGCTTTTCATCAAGCTTGGTATGATGAGACATCTTAAACTGAAAACCTCAAATGGAAATACAAGAGATTTAGATCTTACCAGGTCAAGATGTCAGATTTGGATTTGAAGCTGAAATCCCGCAGTACTGGATTAGGAGCAAATTAGGGTTTTTCTTTTTCGGAGATCTGTCCACCCTAATTCCTTGAAATTTATCCCTAACTTTGATTTTGGGGAGAAGATCAATCTAGGCCTGGGCTCACTAAAAAATTTCTCTTTTATGAAAAGCCCTAATTTTTGGCAGTAGTGTCGGGTCCAAAACTGAAAAACTTCAGAATTGGATTCGGCTTCAATAGAAAGATGTGCCCTAAGGCGGAGAGTTATTCCACCTTAATTTTGCTGAAAATATGTGGAGGAAGATCCACAAACTAGGAATCCCTAGTTCCCATAGCTGCACAGTGTCTTCTTCTCAAGTTAGCTCTGATACCAAATTAATTTTTCAACATTAAGCTAGCATTATTTAGGATCTTTAACTGAGAGAATAACAAGTACAGTAATCAAACATAAGAAACAATGAACACATTGTTTTTCCTCGGGGAAACCATAAATGGAGAAAACCATGCAACTTTCTCATCAATAGAATCAGCACCAAAATAGTAAAATCCCAAAACAGTAAGTGATCTCTTGACAGCAGTAACAGTAAGTGATCTCTTGATCTCAAAACAGTAAGTGATCTCTTCTTGTCTAGCCCTGGTGTCTTCTCCTTCCTCAACTATGCACTACATTTGAGTGTGTATGAGTTGTGTGTTAAATAGAGAGTTCGTCTCTCTATTTATACTAATCCCGACATGACTAAAACCCTACCAGGGTCGACCTCTACTAGGAGAGTCTAATAACCCTAGTGCCCTAGAACTGTGGGGACTTTAACCCTTAGACAATCAAAGGGTTACCCATAATGACTTGACATGACTTGTTTACATTATTGATCCTCTCGATCGGAAAATTGGGGCATGACAACATGACTCAATTATATTATAGATACATCTCAGAATAAACATCGAGTTACAATACATAAGATACATATATGAATACATTCTGAAGTTACAAATACATCAACAACACTAAGACTAGTCAAGAGCAAAAATTGTGAAAATTTGGAAAATTGGGCATTTAAGTGAAAATTCAAAAAATGGACATTACAGGAATTTCCATATTTATGAAAACCCAATTTAATTCCAAGAAATTCATGGTTACAAGACCTAATTTTCTTATCCATTCAACACCCGAAATGAAAAGAACAACCACCCATTTTAGTGGAAAACATTTGAGTTTTCATAAAATAATCACCCATTGAAGTTTCACATTTTCCCAGTCTCTGCCACATTTCATAAATACCCCATTAGCAATCATAATGCAAAATTTGTTAACATCATGGATATAGCATCGTGTTTCTCAGGAAAAACAATGATGAATTAAATTATGGGTGTTGTCATTGTTAATTAAGACAATGACCTTCACTTTCTTGAAATAACCAACCAATATTAATGTCTAACGAGAATAAATATTGATCAAATAATGAAGGGAGATTTCAATTCCCTCATCGGGTTGGTAAGGATAGGAACATCCTCATTAATCGAACATGCTTACTCCTGATTTTTTCATCAATATCATCATTATAAATGTCCTCAAAAAAGGACATATATCGTTTATGTTTCTTACAATATGCCCTTGAGAATATTTTTCATCATAGTTGTAGAAAAGACCCTTAAGTTGATAGTCCACCATTTTTGTTTGTGTCAACTTGTGGATCTTGAAGGGTGAAGTATCTTATTGAGGAGCCACCATATTTGTATAGGGATGTGAAGAAAGTTTGATTTTATATTGAACATGGGATATAACTTGGGCATGGTGGGCAATCTCAACAACCTCTAACCATTGTTGTGCAGTTCATCTCTGCATGAGCTATAAATTCTTTTGTAACACCATTGATAGAGTATTTTTTAAAAAAAACATCAATTAAATTTTCAGTTATAATAACTAATGGTTCAAAAGTATCAATATAGTATTCCACCATGCTTTCTTGAATCAATTTGGTAAGTTTTACCAAAACTTGGCATCTTTGATGAAGCAAACAAATATGATTTTCACAAATTGACTCCATGTTGTGATCTGAGATATGCTTTCTTATGTCATTTCCACAACTTCCAATCTTTTCTATCCAAATATTGGACACCTATATATATTTTCAATATAATTCATATGCTATGGCATGAAGGGAAAAGTAGTGCTCCATTTAGTAGACCCAACTAGTCAAATATTGTTGAACTTAGTTTTTTCATTGACATCAAAGAGATAGTTGAACCTTGTGATGGCATTGCAGTGTTAATGATTGTTGAACTTAGTCTTCTCATTGATGTCAAAAATATAGTTCAACTTGATGATGTCATTGAGATGCCAATTTGAAGAATTATATAGAAAATATGTACGCAATCAGGTAGTGGCACTCTAGTGCGCAAATCCCACCAAATCATGGGACTCTAGTGCACAAAACCCATGTCATTGAATTATTGAAAATATACAAAGAAACATGTTGATGAAAAAATAAGAGAGGTGGTAAGTCTGACCAAAAATAAAGGAAGAAGGGGTATCACCCACTTGAAGGAACCCCAACTTGTGGACGCATCACTTGAATGAGATCAATATAAATAAGCGAGAGATTGAAGTGATTTGATAGTATTGGAAGTGCATATGGAGTAATATTTTGAATTGGCATGCTTCGTGGATCAAATGCTGATGGGATCAATCATAGAATGACTTGAGGAAGTGTGTGAGAGAATACAACATGTTGAAGTACAAGGAGTAGTCACACATTCACACCGAGTAGTTGCGCAAATATATACAAGTATCATTTGTGAAAGTATCCCAAGGAGCAGTTGAGCAAGGAGGATCGGTACGAAAGAATTCGAGGAATGATTGTGCATAGCGCTTTAGAAGTGTGAAGAATTGTATGTTTGACAATTTGCGCAGCATAGAGAAAGACAGGAAGAGAATATATATTTGACTGTGATTGAGGTATTCATCAACAAATTTGTATCTGGTTGGTAGGATGGGGAAAGGAGAGAATATTGGCTTCTTTGGGTTGGTGCCCGACCAATCAGGTTGTTGCTTGTCTACACAAGTAGATGCTTGCTAATATGAGTTGGTGCTCATAAGAGGATTGGTGTCATCACAGGTTAGTGCATGTAAAAAAACAAGTTGGTGCTTGCAAGGAATTGGTGTTCCTATCTAATTGATGTCAACAAATTCATTGAGTTGGTTCTCACACTTGGATATTGGTGTATCCCAATATATGTTGTAATAACAAGTTTATTTATAGATATATATAATATTTCGTTTTATAATATTTGCGTAGTGTTCTTTGTATTTCAAATTGCTCTGGAAATTTATATATTAACGAAAGGTTGCATGGTATAACAAATGTTTGAAAAAAAAAGGGCATGATATTGATTCTCCCCCCCCCCCCTCAACATTATTTGTGGTACAAAAAATATGACACATTAAACTTATTTAGATCAACTTTAGTGAAGAGAGGCATCAAATTGTGGGAACAGATAGAAAATCAGAAGTTGTGATTGACACCTTCTTACTATTTAATGTGATTACACTTATAAGATCCTTCACTAAAGTCATTTTCACATTTCTTGGACTTTCCCTTAAATGTCACAATTTGATCAAAACACAGTTTGACTTGTGTAGTGAGGGAAGAGATATTGGTTTCCATTTTGCTAAAATTTTGGGAAAGAGACTCAATCATTTTATGTTCTTCATCCATGACTGACATGCCATAGGTGTTTTTCATAGGACCATTGATTCCACCAAAGAGGTAGGTCAATAGTTCACCCAACATGATTATTGTACCAACAAGAATATGTTAGGAGGGGCTACAAACAATGGTGCTTGAAGGTCCCAAAAAAATTGTAGTAGAGTGACACCACAATTATAAATTTTGGACCTTATTTATTAAATATGTCCCTTGATACATTAAGTAACAATCTATTCCACTAACTAGGAAATTTAAGGTGTGGCCTTAACATAAATTGCCTCCACACAATGAAGAACAAATTGATTGATGGCATCAATTATGTATTTGTCAGTGCATTCATAAAATCAAAACAAATAGAAAAAGATTATTTATATGATCTATTTGAGTGTAAACATATATCATGTAGAAAATTGACAAAAGATAAGTGTTTTACTCTTTATCATGTACTTTTTCTTAGTTGGTTTGGAATCTTTTTTTTCCCCTTTTCCTATTGGTTTGGAATATGTTCCCTTCCTAAACCATTATGTTTGGTGTCATTGATCTACTTAATGTAATCACTAGTATAATAGAATGGTTGATATAATATGTACTCCTTTTCCATAGACCCCTCAAGTTTTTCCCTTTGTTGAACAACAACCTTCAATTTTTTCATATAGCTTTCGAAGAAGAACATCCAATGACATGAAACCACATCGACTAATTTAAACTCATTAGCTAGGAGAATTAGAAAATGGACTTACGATTCCATGAAATTCACAAGTAGTTCCTTCCCAAACATACTAATAATCTTATCTATATTATGAGTGCATATCATACAACCAAGACCGTGGAAGAATAAACATGTAATCGACATACATACACTTACAAGGTTTATATGGTGATGTGATTTCAACCCTAAAAAATATTATTCTACAGTGAGGCAAAATGGTAGAGTCGAGTGGTATAAACAAGGCACCTCCACACCCAATATCTTATCCTTGACTACAAACAAATAATCTTTCCTCAAAATCCACAGGACATCTCCTTCTTTAAAAGACAAAGAAAGATCAAGTACCTGATCCCCTCTACTTTCTTTTCTTCGCCAATGCTTATTTTTCGTATTAAAGAAAAATAAGATCTCTCCTAAAACCCAATGTGTCACTTTTTTCATTAATATGTATCTCCATAAATAATATGAACAAATTTTGAATATATGCATGGCATCTAGTAAGTGGGAAATCTTAAGACTCTCCCTAGATGGAAGCCCATAAAATAAGAACTCTACAATTTCCTTCTCCTTATTTGTTTCAATGCCCTAATCCAATCTATTAATGTCATTAGCTTAGGTATTTGGGATGTCTCTGGTTTAACATTGATAACGTATGAAACTCTTAATAAGGGTGGTTTTATTCAACATAGTGTTGATGAACTATGGGAACCCTAGTTACTTTTGATGATGATATTCAACTTGTCTATTAATTTTACAACCCCACCAAACACATATGGGTTTTGAGTTCTCAACATCAAGTGTTAATGATGCCTCTCTTGAGGATGAAATTTTTTTCCTTCAACCAATAACAATGTGGAAGGTTTTTAGATCACACCAAATACTTTGGGAAATGAGATGAACGCAGACCCCACATGCTCGGTTAATGATGATCATTCCTCTATCAAAGCACTTGTAGATGTTGTGGTTACCAATGGTTTGAATAATGGAATGGGTTTCTCTAAAATTAAGTTCTTCATTCCTCGTGATTCCAATTTCATCAAGTGAAAAGGAAAAGAACACCTATTTATCCCCATCCCACACTTTCTTCCAAAAGGATGTCCTCTCATTTTATGGCTAGTGTTTTAGTTTCTAAATCAAAATATAATTTTGATAAGTATTTCAGATCCAACCAATATGATCATTGTGGGGATGGATTTATTGTGAGAGGACTCTATCTTGACTTCTAGGTGGGGTTTTTTTTTATGTATTTGTAACTTCAGAATGTATTCGCTTGTATATCTTATGTATTGTACCCCAATGTTTATTCCGGGAAGTATCTATAATGTAATTGAATCATGTCATGCCCCGATGTTCTGATCGGGAGATTCAATAATGTAACAAGTCATGTAAATCCATTGAGGTTAACCCTCCATTTTAAGTCAAGGCAATAGTCCCCACAGTTGTGTCAAGGTTAACCCTCCTTGTTGATCAGAGGACAAAGTCCCCACAATTATGGGGCACTAGGGTTATTAGACTCTTCTAGATATGTTGGCTCTAGTAAGTAATTTTTAAGTGGGGCCGACATGTTAAAGTGGACATCAAGTGAATGAAAGAATATATATAGAGAGTGAGCCTCTCTATTTATCACACACACACTCACTCATTGGGGCACATGAGTGAGAGAGGAGAATATCTCTCAAGTGTGAGAGAGAGAACAAGCTGTGGAGATCATCTTTTCGTTTTTTGGGTTTTATCGCTGCTATTGGTGCTCATTCTATCTCTTAAGAAGTTGTGGGGTTTTATCCTTTATTTTTTCCCTGAGGAAAATTCTTTGTGTCTCTTGTCTCTTGTGTTTATTGTTGTGCATGTTATTCTCTCAGTTAAGATCCTAAGATAATGCTAGCTTGAATGATAAAAATCTTACATATTTAATGCAAATTGTTAGAATGAACCTCCTATAGGTCATGACACCTGCTCGAATAATAGAAGGACAGTGTTAAGAAGAAAGGAAGGAGGATTACAACTTGGTGTTGGAGAAGACATACCGATGGATTATATTTTCTCCTTTGATGACACAACCCTCATGGAAAAATTTAATGGGGGACATATTTCAAGGTAAATCATGAAGTATTTTTTGTGAATAAACCAGGGTTCGTTCATTGGTTATACGCCAACTTTTCACATAGTAGCTTAGGGCTAGATTGGTTATATTTTTTGAACCAAAACTGATTCCAATGTAGTTCTATGAGGCAAATGGTTTTAGGGTACTAGGTATCTATAAATTAAACCTAAACACCCATGTGTCAATCCAAGGATAAAATAAAACTTGGATATTACGATATGAGTGAAACTATCGAGAAATCAACTCAAAATTTGGATGGGTTGTTTAACTTTTTTGGTTAAAAGGCTTGGAAAGACTATCATTGTCTATCAAACTTACAAGAAGAATTAGAGGAAATATATAGCTGAAATTATGGTCAAGGTAGACATTTCATAGGGACTCTATGAGAGCCTGGAGTTGCTTCATGTGGTTTGGTAATTACCCAGATCTTTTATTACATTATCATACCTCTTAGGTGTAGACGTTTTCTCTTTTATGGGCATAAAATTCAATACTATCCAAGACCTTTTAGGAAATTTTTTTGGAGGAAGAAATCCATTTCTAAAGTAGTTGATCCCTCACCAAAAGTTACTCCTCATTCTTTGGAAGGTGCTTGTGATTTTCGAGGGTCAATTGGACCGAATGTTAGCTTGAATCCTACCCATATGGGGTCGTGGTATATTTTGGACCCCACCTATCCTTCTCTATCACTAGATGTAGGCCTATAAAGTATTGCAATCACAATTTTAGTTGTAAAAGAAGAATATGTTTCTCCTAATGACACATATATTGGGGCTTAGAACATCTCTTTGGTGATGAAAAACACCACAACCACAACTTTAGGTGTCACTACTCCTAGTAAGTTACACAACCATTGAAGTCACACAAGTGAACTACTAGGGAAAGGACTAAAAAAAATAGAAAAAGGGGGAAAAGGATAAATTTTCAATGAGTTGTGGCTGAATTTTTCTTATTGGCTCTCTCTCCTCATACAAAAATGGCCCTAGTATCTCAAACCTAAATAGGAATCACTCCTCTCATTTCAAAGCTTTCGAATAGAGGGGGCACAAGTGTACGTATGATTGATACTAGGGGAGGTGGGGGGTGGGGGTGATATGATATGTATCCCAAAAAAATTACAGTCCCTCCAAAAGTATTTGTATCTAATTTGTTGAGATGTGAATATCTATTATATAATAACCCTAATCAATTATAAAGAAGGTATTTTATTTATTGTGCTCAAGGGAAAGCAATGAAGAAACATTAGACAATAGAAAATATTGTTGGAAATGAGTCTTTTATTGTTATAATATATTATGGGAACAATGTTCACTCGCCTCTTAAGGTTGGGTGAACTTTGACTTGAGCATAGATCTATTATAGTATTTCTTGTCAAAACCCGTTATAGCTTTATAACTCTTAAAATAGGATTCCCATATCCAAAACCCTAACTACTTGGCATGGTCAAATAATTAATAATCACCAACTTCCTAGTGGCTATTAATTTATAGAGAGACCATTTTTGCATTGATTGTTATTTACTAACGACTTTTCCTTGTTCCAAAGAGATGATAGTATACAATGCATGACAAACTCCTAAAGTAAGGAGGGTTAGAGTATCAACCTAACATGCTTCCCCCTTCAAAAATAGTGATATCCTCAATTTTGAAGATGAAGAAATTTTTGTAAAATTTATGTTAGCTCCAAGGTGGAATATTCTAGCATAATGTATTTCGACTAGATTAAAAAATATTTGTTTATGTGCCTGCATAGTTGTCATTCCCTAGAATTCAAGGTTGTTGTTAGTTGGATCCAAATGGATCCTTCCTCATCCAGTTCTAGTAAGTTGATGTGCACTTTGCAATTAGACCCCACAATGTTTTGTAGGAAAGGGACAAGTAATGGTGGGTAAATATTGGAGTGATCTAGAAAAGTGAGCTTGTAGGACACATGTCCAATGCATTGGAGGATGGTGTAGGGTTCATATAAATCCAAACATGGACTATGGTGTATTAAATTGAGCACATAGATCTGTGGAAAAACACACAATTCACAAGATAGATCACACAATTTACTCAGTTATTGAAGAATGAAACAGTGCAAAAATGGCTTGCAACTGTGAATTCTTTCATTAATCAAAAAGTAATTAGATGATAAATTACAATTTAATACAATGGATAAATAACCACATGCAATTTGAATCCACATGAGGAAATTCGAATTGATTAGAATCTACTTGACTGTAGGTAACTAAGACCTTGTCTAAATCATTATCGGAGGACTCAATAGTTAACTGAGCTTTTCTAAATAATTATCGGAGTTCTAAAACACAACTCAAGTGTCTAATTCAGTTTTAACTGACGATAACTGACTGTGGTAGGTGAGGAATGCACCTCTCCTGCATGCAGCCATGCAAACCTAGTGCTAACTAAATGTAAAGGGATAGAACTAAATGTAACTTCCTCCTAACTTATCTTGACTAGTCAAAAACTCAACTCAACTAACCTTGGTTGGTATCGGCACTCCCAGTGGCTCCTAAATTGTAGGGATTGGTGTAGGAGGCTCCTAAAATCATGCATGCAAGTGCAATAAGTGGGAGTAGGCCTCAATTAGTGTTCCCCACACTTTAGTAACTGAAACATGTGCCCCAATTATGCCAAGTGGACCCAATGGTGCAAGTGACTAAAAATAGACTGAATGGACTGCCGATTTAGACATGACTCCTAATTTAGACATATGCCCAAATTGGACAAGGGAGGATTCATAATCCTAACATGGTGTAGATGAGACTTGAGGGATGTTTGTTTATAATTTTGGAGCTGAAGAAACGCCTCATCATAGGTTCAAAGGAATACTTGAAGTGATGTTGATTTTCTTGTTGTTTCATTTTGCTTTGAGCCATAGATAGATTGTCTTTAAGGGTGCATGGAATAGTTTCTTTGGTGCAAAGTGTGTTGTCCATTTCATGAACATTGGAGGTACCTAGCACATAGGAAATCATTGATAAGGTATTTTGTGCATACACTTCTTCATATGGTGTCATCTTGGTGGAGTCATGATAACTGGTATTATACCACCAATCCATAAGAGGAAGCCATGAGGCCCAATGGTGTGTCTTGTCTACTGTAAAGCATATCAAGTAGGTTTCGAAGCATTTATTAACCACTTTCATTTGATCATTTGTTTGGGGGTGATAGGTTGTGTTGAGATTCAACAAGGAAACCCAAAGTTTGAACAATTCTTGCCAAAAATTGCTTGGAAAGTAGAGTTGCATTCAAATACAATAGAATTTTGCATGCCATGGAGGTTAAAATATGTTCCCGAGAGATTTGTGCCACCAGTGAGGGTGTAAAAGGTTGTGGTAAGGCATAGAAATGAGCATATTTAACAAGACAATCAACTACCATCATAATGATTATTTTATTGGTTTCCTTAGGCATCCCCACCATGATATTCATAGAGATGTTTATCCAGATATGGTTAGGAATGGGAAGTGGCTAGAGCACCAAGTGACTCCACCATTTTCCCACATTTTTTCCAAAACTTACTGTAGTATCTAGTAAGTTTGGGGAACCCTCACAAGATTTTGAGAGTTTTTAGGCGGGGCCATTTTTGCATAGCTTCTACTTTCTTAGGGTCCACAAGTACACCATCCAGACTCGCAATATGGCCCAAATATTCAACCTTTGTCACTCCAAAAGAAAATTTGGAGTATTTCATATATAATCGGTGAGGTTGTAATAATTACAAGGTACAAGTGACATGTTTGAAGTGGATTTCCCAAATGGAATTGTAGACCAATATATCATCAAAGAAAACCAAGAAAAAATAACAAAGTAAAGGGTGGAATATCTTATTCACGAGGCTCTAAAAAGTGGATAGGGCATTGTAGAGCCTAAAGGGAATGACTAAGAACTCATAATGATCCTATAGTGAGGATTTCTCCTCACTGCAGGAGCAGTAATGGCTCCCTTGTGCCTATAGGGCACAAGGGTAGGTTCCTACTGTTGGAAAACAGGAAAAACAAAATGGAAAATAACATAAATAGAACAATAAATTAAACTAAGCTAATCTAAACAAGAATAAGCAAATGGCGACAATTGTAAAATAGATCTAATAGCAGAAAATAAAGAGGGAGATGAAGCCCTTGTGAACCCCTCTGCAAAAAACGGGTTAGGGTTTTGCCTCCTTAAACCCTGCAAACAAACCTAAGCTATCATGGAAAACCTACAAAACAATGTCAATAATAAAACCTGCAACTAGAAAATAAGGTTAGAAAGAAAAAACAACTAAACAAACATGTAAAGAAACATTATACCTCTCTTGGGTGGAAATGGGCCACCATGCCCTAGCTCATGGGAGCACCTCTCTTGGTTGGGGAGCAATGGCTCAATGGGATGGAGATGTAGGAGAGGGAGTGTGGGTGGTTTGAGAGGCAAAGGTCTCAAATCATCCATGCACAACATAACAATAGGCAAGGGAGGAGTGTTTTGAGAGTGACCCCCCACCCTCCTTTTATAGTTTTTCCAAGGGATTTTAGGGTTTTAAGCCCTTGGTTAGTGCTTTAGCCCCTTTTTGGGGCCTTTAGCCCCTTCCACTCTAACTTTATCCCCTTTTAGGGTTTTAGCCCCTTTTTGAGGGCTTTAGCTCCTAAGGGGCTATTTTGGGCTCCTTTTTGGGGTTTTTAGCCCTTTTTCTTCATCCTTGGGCTCTTTTGGAGGTGTGGGGGTCAAATGGAAGGTCTTATCGAGTGAAATGATTGTTGTGAGATGGTGTCCTTGGGTGGTGTAGGCCATAGAGAGCTATGTGGGGAATTTTTGGGTTAACATATTGCCCCGTGATGTGTGAGGGTAGGAGCTCAATGTATGGCCAATGGACATCATAGGATTTACTGTGGAGAGGTGGTGCTTCTGGGGCTGTGGCATGGTGGCTTTTGGTTTCTGTATTAATTTGGTTCCCATAAATCGGTGAGATACAATAAATGTGTGACATGTATATGGACAAGGTGGGCATTCCCATGCTCGTGACAATGTCAAAAGAATCATTTGATCTATGCTCTGAAATAGAAGAGGTTATCATATACAACTGATGTTACAATGCTGGTTGCCTCTATGTGAGGCTGAATACAATACTGATCTAGTACATTGGACCCATGGAATTCTAATGGAATTCTATATCTTCATGAATAACGGTCTGCTAGATCTGGTACATAGATGTATGGACTCATTGATTGAGAGTCAGAGTCTCTATGGTACAAGTATGTTGTATCAATCATAAAGGTATATTGAAGCACTGTTGGGGCTTCTGAACACTGTCTCCAATGCAACCCAAAAATCACAAGGGACATAACCTGTTTAGGTCCCTCGAGTGGACTCACCAATGTACTAGAGTCAGGTGACATCCGGGGTCTTTAACCAAGTACTGTGTGGAACAAACCCTATACGAATCTCAATGGTGCGATGATGGAGTTGAAGTCGAGCACGTGAGAAACAACCATACCAAGAGGCACTAAGGAATCCTCTCAAGTGGTCCAAGGAACTCATCAATGGTGTAAATGAAACCAAGGTACAGGGACCTCTGGGTCTATCCTCTGGAATATGTATGTTGGCGTCGACAGAGGGAGACCTACCCCTAGTCAAGGCAATTATTTTTCCTTGACTAGGAGCGTGAGGGATAACCAAAAGGTCTGAAGCAATCTGTAGACTGACTCACTGAATTGGGGGGGAGGGGAAGGAAGGGAAAAGACTGAACAGGGGCAAGGGGGGAGTGGGAGACTTAAACTTCCTTTGTTCAGAGTATGATGGTAGAGCGGACCAGGTAGCAAATTAAACTTAACTCATGGGAATGGGATCATAGCTGTAATACCGGGAATGTCGCTGTAGATGGGAAATACTTGGAGGAGGTGGACACTTTTGATACTGATGGGATCCAAGGAAGACATGCTGCAAATTACTCTGAACAAAGGTGACCCAATGTGGGGATGCTACCAAACTATTTTCTATCGGGTGGTGTCTAGGGACACCATTGTAGTACGATCTCGTGGATTTTTTGCGATCCCGAGAAGGTAAGTGGTCGATGGTGCTTTCAATTTTAGAGAGTCTGAAAGCACGAAGCAGACTCCAGTGGGGGCTCTTTTTCGTTGGTAATCTCCTGTGCCCAAAAAAGGATAAAAGTATACATAGGAGAGCTCACCAATCCTGGAGGGGATGAGAGACTTCTTTACCATTGGTAGTCCAATCATGCTGGAAAAGGTTAAACCTATACTGGCTAGATAGTCATTCAGATACTTTTACGAGCATGAACGAAACCAAGTTTGCTTGGCAATATTTTCTTGTTGAAATGGATAGAAAAGAGCTTAACAACAACCGGTGGTGAGCTTTTTCGTAAAGTGCAGCCCCTCTGCCCAAGAAAGCATAAAACTATGCAAAGGGGAACGGTCTTGGCTTGAGTGTGCCAAGGAGGTCCTTTTCATGAAATGGTCTACATGGTCCGTAAAAGGAGGCAAACGAGACGATGTAGACACTCTTTCCTATACTTTAGTGAGTGGGAAAGGAAGCAGCTACGCTCGACGATCTTTTCATTGTTTTAAGGAGTCAGAAAAGAGCTTAAACAAAACTCTAATGTGGTCAACCAACTACGGTGGCATGAGCGATGCTCCATGTCGGGATAGTGGACAAAGGTACAAAGGTCATCCATGCAGTATGGATGGAGAAGAAGGCTCTCAAACATGACAATACACGTGTGGGATAGATTGCGGCAGAGGCCTGCAAGTTGGTGCGGTAGAGGCATACAAACTGAAATCACACTTGGACAGAGGTCAGGAGAGCATGTGTGTGTGTTGCGGTGGACGAACGTGACTACATGCGATGTGAGTGCAACTCTAGAGTCATTTATATGCCAAATACGTGTAAGAAAAGAAATCATTTTGTGGACAGTGGTCCAGAGGTCCGCGTAAGGTGCATTAAAGGTGTCTCGAACAGGTTTCGGGTGACTTTTGACTAGCAGCTGATGGTGCTGCCTTTGATTTGTGCTGAAAAACGTTGAAAAAAAAATGAAGTGACTCATTGGCGATGTTAAGTGTAAAATTTCTTGAAGTAGAGCCCATTGCGGGGGTTCTCCAAGAGTTGTCCATCAGAGTCAACGAAGAGGTATGCCCCCTTGCCAAGACGAAGGTCATTGGCAAGGCAGGGTGATGGAATTTGGTCTTTTATGGGAAGAACCAATTCCATACTATGGTTTAAAGGGAATGGGGTAAAACCTAAGGTGGTTTTAGATATATCTCTGCCATGGCATAAGTGGTGCCATGATAGATCAGGTGGATCTTCCACAACCAACGAGATGAAAGGGAAACTGGTTCTAGAGATTGTGTAAATGGTATTGGTTGTGGTTTTTGTGGCCTTGCCCCCAGTCTCTGTTGGAGGAAGAGGGGCAGGCCTGGAGACAGAAGGATTCTTTGATGGACCTGGAGGTAGGTACAACATAATATTAATTAGATGGACATGAGTCAACACATCTTGGGGCCTCAGAGGTAGGGTAGGTGGTTTAAGGTACCACACAGGATCTCCTAGTGTGAAATCCTATAGATTGCGGGTTTCCAAGACAGACTTACTCATGATCTCGAATGGTGGGAAAAGAAAAAGGAAAAGGAAAAGGAAAATGATCATGTTGGTCGGGAATGAACCCCACTGTTTCCCCTGGTAAATGAGGTTGAGGTTGCAACTGAGGTTGCGGTAGTGGCTGGGGAAGCAATGGAAGAGACAGGTTTGATGGACCGTCGGTGATGGTGGAGACAAGAGGGTCTATAGAACTAGACATCATGTAAATGGACATGGTGTCCGAAGAAGGCAATGGTTGGTGAACTTCTTCGATCAAGGTGATCTCAGACTCAAGGGAATGGTGACGGAGGTCAGCGAGAGCCATTTGAAATTTGGGTAGGTCTTAGCAATGGTGGGATTAATGTCCATACAAGCCGCAAAGGGCACAAGCATGTTTTGTCCTCAATGCCTTGTTCTTGACTATTGGCGCGGTTGGGAGTTCAACCATGGGGATGTTTTCGTTCATATCCATGGCATCCAGATGCACACAGATCACCAGGATTTCAGGGCAATTCTGAGTTGGATGGCCCTGTTGTTCGCAGACGGCACAAGGTGGAACTTGTCATGGTTTTGTGGTGGCTTTGGTTTTTTTACCCCTAGCCCTTTTGGGTTGGGGCGGTGCAGGTGCGGGTGTGGTGGCTGGCTTGTGCGGACTGGGTGGAGGGTGAGACTCAACCGCAATAGGTTGCACTGGGGTTAACAAAACCTGGGGCATTGCTGGTTGAGCTGGTGGATCGAGATACCACACCGGAATCCCCAACGTAAAGTTGGGTAGGCTTAAGGTAGCCATGACCGGCTTGCTCATGACACCAAGTGGGGGAAAGAGGAAGGGAATTGTGTGGACTAGTGATAAGCCTAGATAAATCCCTGCTGGTTGCATGTGGGGTTGCGGTTGTGGTTGCGGCTGCGCATAATGTTGCTACTACGAGTAAGGTTGCGGCTGCTGTTGGTGTTGCGGCTGCGAACGATGTTGTGGTTGTGGTTGGGGCTGCGGCTGTGGTTTTTGTTTGGGTGCAGCGGTGCTGGATGAGACCATGCACAAGTCTGCAGTCTCATTTTGTGTGGGTGGTGGTGACATGGAGGGGAAAGGAGCTGTCATGGTGGGATCGACAAACAACCTAGGGCCCACATTCAACAATAGGTAGGCTGGTGTGTTTTCAACCATAGTGTTGATTGCAGGGACAACATTAGTGTGTGTAGTCATCCGTTGTGGCTCAATAGTGGTGATGGTAGGGATAACATTGGCAGGTTCCGTTAACCCTTACAGATCATGATAAGTGAATTGATCAATTGTCACAATCTTCCCTTCATGGGGGAACATCATGAGACGGAAGACAGTTGATGTGATTGCTCTCATGGCATACATGTAACTCCTTCTGAGTAGGAGGTTGTAGTCCAGTTGAGTGTTGACGAATTCTATGTTGATAAGCACTGTCTTCCCGACTAACGTGATGGGGACATGGGGGAGGATTCCTTGGGCTTTAGTGGGATGTCCATCATAAGCACGTAGAGTTTTGGAGGATGATTGCAGAATTGGTGATCCAATTTTCTACCAAACCAAGGTAGACATGACACACTTGGATTCCCCCTCATCCATTATGCATCGGTGCAAAACCAAATTTCGGATGGACACCGAAATTTGGAAGGTGATGGTCGATGGCATGCGTGGTTCCCCGTTCTCCGTGTCAAAGGTGATCAACATGGAGTCGGAGGGGTCTACTACCCCTAAAGTGGCTAGTAAGGATTTTTACTACATTGGGCATGTTTTAAGTACCTCAAGAGTGAACATGGTGGTTGGTGTTTGGGCCAAATCATCCACAATGCTATAGATGACTACAGCTCTAGTTGTGGCATTATTGGTGATTCTGTGTATGGGGGGGTGCAGGAATGGGGGTAATTGAAGAGGCAGGTTGACTGTCTTAGAAATGGATGCTGCTAATGACTTAGCAGGTTCAGTGGTGGTACCGTACTGATTCTGTCTGGTTTGCAAGTTGACCTCTTTAGTCATCATGGCTAGCAGGTGGTGAAAACCTATTTTATCCATGGGAGGTGCCCCTGGAGCATTGGGATTGGCTTGGGGAGGGGGAGCGATTGCCACCAATCTGTGGACTGGTAGTGGGTTTTGAAGCACCATGGGGGGAGGTCCTTGTGGTGCCTGGTTAGGTTGGACTTGATTGGCAGCATTGGCGGCTTGCTGGACCTCGTTCTTAATGGCTTGCTTAGCTCAACCCATTAAGGGACACTCAAATGTGTAATGCCCATAAACATCACAGAGTGTACATGGTTGGTTTGTGCACAACGGAGTGTTGCGTCTTGGTGGATTTTTTTGTGGGGGGTTTTGGGCTGGTTGGTTTGCCGCAGCATTGTTGGGAGGGTTCAGTTTTTTACAGCCTCCCTATGGTTGGTTATTGCCTTGGTTGTAGGGCCAGTTATTTCTAGCTTACCCTTGTTGATTGTTGGGGGCAGGCTGGTTGGGATGGTTTTGCTGTGCAAACACTTGTCCCAATGGAGCGGGTGGAGCGGGGGTGGGGGATTGAACTTGTTGCATTGGCAGTGCATAGTAGATTTGTGGGGGTGGTGGTGCCACAAATGTGGGCATTTTCCCCACATACTTCTATGCTGGCCAAGACATGGCCTGATCCTGCTACTGTGGTGCAGGTTGTTCATAGGAAGTCGTCGCTCTGGACTGGGACATCATTCTAGCATAGTCCAGAGCTTGGTTTTGGTAAGCAACATTAGTAGCGTTTCTTGGTTGTGGTGTGATGGCAGGTGGTGTTGGTTGAGGTTGTGGTTGTTGGGAAACTAACCCTATGATTCCCTCCACATCATGGGATGCCCCCAGTGCGTCGCGATAGGAGGTACTCAGACGGGGAGCGTCTGGAATGCCAGTGTACAAGTATCCATACTTAGCGTAGATCAATTCAAATTGTTGGGCCTTCAGTATGGCCTCTTCTTCAAATGCGACATCCTTTGTGATGGGTGGGAGCAAAGTATTAAGAAACCAATCCAAGAAGATCCTGTCATCTAGTTGGATTTTGCATAAGCTACGGCGTCACTACCACTCATGGATATGGTTAGTTATGTGAGTAGCGGTGCTTTGGCGACAGGATAACAGGATCTCCACCCCCTCATCATATCTGATAGGGAGTTGAAAATACTATAGAAACATGAAGGCTAGGGAGTTGAAGTCGAGGTACTTGGCTTGTGGCAGCTCTATGTACCACTTGGCCGCGACACTTGTAAGGGTGCATTGGAATAGCCTCAGCCTAATGGAGTCATCTACAATGTTGTTGGATGAGAACCATAGATGGAATTTCATTATGTGATTTTGGGGACATTCACCAGCTTTGCCTTCAAACTTTGGGATGTCTAATGGTAGCTTAGTTGGCATGGGTGGCCAGAAATCTTGGTGGCGGATGGGATCATTCGTTAATCTAGCCAAGTCAAGCAAGTTTAGATGAGTCATGAAGGGTAGATTTGACCCCAAGTTGATGTGGGATGGGGCTGTAATGGGGGTGGGGTTTGCAGGTGCATAGTGCATCTACACAGCTGGGGGTGCTTGTGGTGGCACCATGGCGGATGGGCCAATGCCCCCAAGTGTTGTGTGGGGGGAAGTATGGGTGGCGGAGGCATTTCCCCCATGGATGACCGTAGGGGCAATGTAGGTGGACGGTGCACTGCCCCCCAGTGTGGCCGGAGGGTCAATGTGTTTGGAGGGGCCACTGCCCCCATGTGTTACCACTGGGCTAGCTTGGATGGTCACTATGGGTGGTGGAAATTGGCTAATGACAGTTTGGATGACTATGCTTGGACCACTTTCCAAGTTGTGGGTGACAGGTTGTGATGTGTACATGGGTCCACTTGCTAAGTTTAGGCCGAAAAATGGATCCGGATTTGCACTAGCCATGGGGCTTGATGGTGCAGTGTGGAGGTCTGGTTCAGACTGATATTAGTCTGAATTAGAATCAGAGGCTATGTGGCCCTCTAATAGTGTGGGAGATCTCTGAGAGTAGATTTGATGGTGCCGATCAAGTTTTCCAAATGGTGGTGGTTCACCTCTTAGGCATGAGGAAGATAGTGGAGGATCAATTGTGTTCACTTTTGTGTATGAAACTGGTGGGTATGAGATTTGGACCCCGGTTTCAATGGATTCCTATTGGCTGAAGGTGATCTCTCGGCCACCAAGACTGCCAGAAGACAGCGCTTAGCTTGTTCCTCATGGGTGCTTCTACTCAATTGGAAGGGGTTGTTGCCCGTTTCGCTTGGTAATTCCTCTCAGCAACCAGCTACTTTGGGGTTCTTGTGGTACTCCTCACAATGAGTTTTTGGGAAAATCCCAAGTACTTCCCATAGTTAAATAAATCAAGGACTTATGTCCTCAAAGACTGCAGAATTGATTGAACTTAGTGTAAATTTGGTAAATTTTAAGGCTTACTCAGCGTCATGAATTGAGTTGGGTTAATTATTTGGTTTGGTGTGTTGGTTTGCTTGTTTGTTTTGGTATTTGGTTTCTGTAATATGGTTTATGAATTCATGGTAGAGTTCATATCATGGTTTTGTATGCAAGCATAAATAGAAATTTGAAAACAAGTATAGTGATTAACCTTGGATTGCTGGCCTAACTAAATGTCTACCTCACAGTGATATTCTTCTTCAACCAAGAGAAGGTGTTGGGCTCTCAACACAATGGGACTAAGCCCATCCATAGATCCTCGGGTCACCTCCTGGGTGCTAAGTTGGTCAGCAAGGAGGACGCTTAGCATCATGAGAAGCCCTCCTTCTCTACCTTCCAGGTCACCCGGTTTTAGTGGTTTGGGAAAAAATATCATGGAGTGCCTAGATCTATACGAGCTTGCCCTTCGTCGTATCCCAGAATAACTCAAAGGGTGATGAATGGGTAGAGGAGGAAGGGGGAAGCAAGATGGTTATTTTTAAATTATTTTTAGTTAGAATAGTTCATTTTATTAAGCCTTAATGGTTCATTTAACATTTACACATTGTTCATGAAATTATTTGCAAAAAATACAAACTGAAATTGAAAATGACCTTGAATGGTGGACAGAGGTGGCTAGGTCGCACTAACAGTCCTCTGAAACTAAAAATTACTGTCAATTAAACTTAAATTCAACTTCTGTGTGACAGGCCACACATTTCTGACCAAATTTAGCGAGGGGGCCACGAGATTTTTTCTGAACTGAGTGAGGGGCTCGCACAGAATGAAAAAATAGCTACAACCTGAGTTTCTGGGCTGAAGTCCCATCTGTTTCAGAATTAAGTTTACCCTGGGTGCACCTATTTTCTCATTAAGAGCACCCTAGGCTCACCTTTTGCCCTGATAAGAGCGCCCTGCTCCGGAAATGGGTTTTTTGGTGAGACAGGGTCAGATCTGGCTGACAGTAACTGGTACTGGGGTCAGTTTGACTTGGCTTAGCCTAGTAGAGGCTTCGACACTGACTAAAATAGGAAATAAACAAGATTTAAGACAGATCCAACATAAGATTTCTAAAAACTAGGGTAAAATTGAAAAAACTTGAAAACTTGAAATTTTTGGACCAGTGATCCTGTGGGATCGACCTGGTATGGTCGCCAAAGCTGTAGTGAGGATTTCTCCTCACTGCAGGAGCAGGAATGGATCCCTTGTGCCTATAGGGAACAAGGGTAGGTTCCTACTGTTGGAAAACAGGAAAAATGAAATGGAAAATAGCATAAACAGAACATTAAATTAAACTAAGCTAATCTAAACAAGAATAAGCAAATGGCAACAACTGTAAACTAGATCTAATAGCAGAAAAGAAAGAGGGATATGAAGCCCTTGTGAACCCCTCTACATAAAACGGGTTAGGGTTCCGCCTCCTTAAACCCTGCAAACAAACCTAAGCTATCATGGAAAACCTGCAACTAGAAAATAAGGTTAGAAAGCAAAAACAACTAAACAAACATGTAAAGAAACATTATACCTCTCTTGGGTGGAAATGGGCCACCATGCCCTAGCTCATGGGAGCACCTCTCTTGGTTGGGGAGCAATGGCTCAATGGGATGGAGATGGAGGAGAGGGAGTGTGGGTGGTTTGAGAGGCAAAGGTCTCAAAGAATCCATGGGCAACATATCAATTGGCAAGGGAGGAGTGTTTTGAGAGTGACCCCTCACCCTCCTTTTATAGTTTTTCCAAGGGATTTTAGGGTTTTAAGCCCTTGGTTAGGGATTTAGCCCCTTCTGCCCTAAATTTAGCCCCTTTTAGGGTTTTAGCCCCTTTTTTAGGGCTTTAGCTCCTAGGGGGCTATTTTGGGCTCCTTTTTGGGGTTTTAGCCCTTTTTCTTCATCCTTGGGCTCTTTTGGAGGTGTGGGGGTCAAATGGAAGGTCTTATGGAGTGAAATGAGTGTTGTGAGATGGTGTCCTTGGGTGGTGTAGGCCATAGAGAGCTATGTGGGGGATTTTTGGGTTAATAGATCCTCATTAGTAAAGAATGTTATCTTGGGTGTGTCTGCCTCTTTCAGACTAATTTAATGGTAGCCTGAGTGAAGGTCGAATTTGGTGAAGAATCTGGCTCTATGAAACTCATCTAAGAGATCATCAATGGTAGGAATATGAAATTTATTATTGATGGTTAATTTTTTGAGAACCCATAAATAAGGACACATGTGCCAGGATTCTTCCCTTTTGAGGACCATAACCATTGATGAGGAATATAGGATTTTGCTAGGATGAATGATGCTAGCCTGTAATGTTTTCATTCCATTTTCAATTTCATTCCTTTATGCAAAAGGGTGGTGATAAGGGGAGACATTGGGGGTTCAATTTCCTAGGATTTAAGGAATATTGTAGTCATGTTCCCATTTGGATGGAGGCAATACCTTTAGATCCTTAAAAAACTATTGACACTACGAGAGAACTTGTTGCAAGGTGGGGTGACAATCTGCAGTGGGATTTTCTAGGACTTCAATGGCATGGAATTGAACAATGAAACCTCAGTGGCATTTCTTTGACAATTTATCCATATGGTGTGATGAAATAATTTAAGTAGAAGCAATGGTAATTCCATTGAGGTGATGTATGTGCATATCTTTATTAAAGTTGAGAGGGAGTGCCTTGAAATACATGGTGACATAACCCAGAGACATGAGCCATTTGACCCATACAACTATATCACATCCACCCATGTCAATGGAAAACATGTGTTTTGAGATGGTAGTCACTTGTTTGGAGTTTAACATTTTCACAATGAACACCACATTGCATCATACCTCCATTAGCTATCATAATTTGGAAATTGATATAAGGTAAATATAACAATGGGTTTCTTCAGCCACTCACCTATGAATGAATTTATGGGTGTTTCCACTGTTAACTAATACAATGACTTTATTGTTCCTTATGTAGTTTATTAATAACAATGTTTAAGTTGTGTAAAAACTATATGAGGAATAGAGTGAGATTAGGGGTTCTTCCTTCTATAGTGGTATATCAGGATCATCTTCCAATTCCACATCAAGTTCTAGAGGGCCCTACATGGTGGTGTTCTCAAGGGGATAACGTGGGGATGCCTTGATTTGAAATAAATTATTTTCTTTGCATTTATACCCTCAAAAATATTTTTCATCACTGTTGTAGAAAATCCCAAGGAACTGACACCCAATCATGGCATATGGGGTCAAATTGTGGATTCGTAATGGTTGAGTGTTGGAGACACTGTCAAATTGGTGGAGTTTAGTTGGGAGACACTATGAGTGGTGGATTTTGGTTGGGAGACACTATGAAAGTGGTAAATGAACAGTGATTAGGTTGGGAATTTGTCACCAATTCAACTTCTCAAGATCTATCATATGCTTCCAACCAAGTGGAGAGTCGTTGCATAAGGACATGTCCAAAAATTGCCTCCTTGAGGACATTGACGAGACATTCTAATAAAAAGTAAAGAGCCTTTCTGCATGGATTTCTAGTTGCTCAAATGATGTGATACATTCCAAAATAGTCCTGGTCTAGCGTAATTTGGTCAGTATTCCCAAGTAGTGATTGTAACCATCAAAACACTTAGGAAGGATCTTCACAAATTGGCTCCAAGAGACATAATGGCAATAATATTTCTTGTAACATTTCCATGATTTCCATATTTCAAAATCTAAATATGAAACTCCAATTTTTAGGGCATCCTCAATGACATGGACGACAAAATAGTGTTCCATTTGTGTAATCCAACCTTAGGGATCAAAGCCATTAACTTTGCACATTTCAATATTTGGAAAGAAGTTCCATGAAGTTTTATCCTCAAAGGAGCGAGGCTATGTTTATCGAAAAAGAGTGTGAGACGTAGGTTCTTTAGTACCTAAGGCTTCATAGGTGGGTTCCTCATGTTTTGGATAAAACCCAATATGTTTAGCTATAACATCATTAACTATTTGGTCATTCAACATATCATGTTTGATATGGTATAATGACTATTGCAATTACCTAAACATGGAATGAATGGAATACATGCTATCTTGGATGTTTTGGGGATGATTTTTTTTTGTTTCCTCCATGTTGCTATGGCTGCTCTAGTTTCTTTGGTTTCCTTGGTTGAAGGTGTGTAACAATGGAGCTTAAAGGTATGAGCATCGAGTCCACGCAAAAGGACTGTAATATATATATATATATATATATATATATATATATATATATATATATGATTATCATGATGCAAGTATTTTGTTGGGATAGGTTACAAACAAGGGTTTTTAGGAAAACACAAAAAGGGTATATATATATATCACATTGATTGGAAAAATACAGGGATTCGTTTGAGAAGAGTCTCAAATAAGGGTTTCTAATACCTTTTTGTTTTTTACTCTATTGGGAATTTTAATCTTGGTTAAATATTGTTGCACTTACAAAATTCCCAAATTTCATTTCGATTCAAATATGTAGGAATTTCATTAGTATCCCCACAACCCCACATGGACTCTGGTTACTAGAATGCACCGAACTGACTATTTTGGAAGAATATCTCAACTCCATCTAAATGAAAAGAGTTAGAAATGACACTGAATGGTTGCATAGTTGAGAGTTTTTAATGTCTTTAGGATAAATGATTGCTAGGTGATATATCTCTCTAATATACTTGCGATGTCCAATAGTAGTACTCAAGCAAATCTCTTAAGGCTCTAACTAAAGAAGCTCAAATGTGCCATTCGTCGTACTATCCGATTACTCAAATATGTGAGAGTATATTCCCGAGTGTTGTGCTTGGTGCCATTTTATCTACAAGTTGGTTTCAGGTGACCTGGGGACTTTTGGTATACCCTAGGGTACCTAGAAGTTAGATCAATTTTTGTGTGTATGTGTTGGTTGATGTGGTACTACTCAAATGGGTACCAAAGGAGGTTAATAAGGTGTCAAAGAATTGTACCAACCAATTTTACTACATGACGAAGTACCAATTGTATTCACTACATGTATTCTTTCCCAAACATAATTTTAGTCGTTGAACAACATGATGTTTATTTAAAGACGTTGGAACATGTCACTAGCCTAAAAAACTATTTAAAAATAGTGTAGGCGTGGTGGTTCAGGAAAGTGGACCCGATAACACTTATGGTGTTCTTTAATCCTGAAACTTAAAACCACATAGGATACATAGATATTTAAGATGCAATAAACCAAAATTTATAGTGCAAAATAAGAAGCATTAGAAAATAGATAGATAAATATTGTTGGAAATCACTCTTTTATTATGAGAATAGATTATAGAAACAATGTTTGCATGCCTATTAAGGTAGGATGACTTTTCACTTGAGCATAGATTCGATGCAATAATTCTTGACAAAACCCTTTGTACCCTTATAGGTTTTTAAATAGGCTTCCCAAATCCAAAACCCTAACTACTTGACATGGTCAAATAATTAATAAGTACCGAATTCATAATGGGTCTTAATTAATAGAGAGACCCCTTTTACATTTATTGTTGACTACAAACTACTCAACCTTGTTCCAAAGGACGATTGTATATAACGCATGACTAAACCCTAAAGTAAGGTGGGTTAAGGTAGCACTAAAAATATGGGATTTTACTTACAATTATTCTAGGGATTTTGGGGGGCTTATTACTAGGTGGAACAACTCCTTGAAACTTATCAATTACCATACTAACTTTTCAAGTCCCTGCATGAAAATTCCTAGTAAAATACTTAAGTAGTGTTTTATGGTTCTCAATGTGTATGGACTTATGGCAATAAACATAGTTTTTGGGAAAATTTATTGAATCTGCAGTTTTTCAATGAGGGTAGAGTAATTATTGGTAGTGATCTTAATTTCACTTTAAACATTATGCACATTTCAGGATGATTTATAGAGTAGGTAGGAATGCAAATGTGTTACAATACCAACTCAAACTCAATAGTTTAGTATACATCGAGCCATTAACAATTAAACACACTTGGTGAAACAACAAATTAGGGAATGAATCCATGCCCAAAAGACTTCAAATATTTTTTATTTATGCTTATTACTACAAGAAATTTGTAGGATATGTTCATGGACACAGAAAATCAAACTTTCTTACCACAACCCCATATTTTTACAATTCATTTCAATATAGGAAAAACCAAGTAGTCCCTTGAAATTTAACTCCAACTGGTTGCAGGAGCAATAACTTCTAGACATTGTGATTGACAATGGAAGGAATCATAATCCTAATTTAGAGGTTACTACTAATGAAAAATTTGGATCCACACTTAAGTATGTTAAAGAGAAAGTCATGTTATGGGTAAGAGAAAAGCACAGTGTAAAACATAAATCTTTCATAATGCTAAACAAGATAACAGAGAATTGTATAGAGAATCTACCAATGGAATTTCTAGTGAAGCGCCATGGAGATTGAAAGTTCTGCTAAAAAGGAAAATAAATTACTATATGAAAGATAATTTGAATGGAGATTAAAAATTAGGGCTACCTAGTTACAACTGGATGATGAACATTCCAATTTTTTCACTAATATGCAAAATTAAGGAAAAAATTTAATACTATCTAGGAGTTAACAAATGATGCAGGTTTTGTGGTTATAATATCTAGAGATATAGAAAGCTTAGGAGTTACACATTTTGGCAATGTCTATAAAGAACCAATAGGTGCTAACATTGTTGATATTATTAAAAAATCACATGCTCTCACAGTTTGATAAATGAGGAAGACAATAGATATCTCAGTGATGAAGTCTTAGTTGATAATCTTTTGGTTGTGCTTAGTTCTCAAAAAAATGATAAACATCCATTCGTAAACAGTTAGACCATTAAATTTTGAGCTTTTTGAGATGTTGAGAATGGATCTTTTATTTTTTTAACTAAAATGAGTATTTTTTGTTTGTATTAAAAATTTTATTGGCCAAAGCCATCAACAAATTTACATGTCAATGATTACATTTCCTTCATTCCAAATCTACTAAGTTTCTAGGATAATACAATGGAAGCTCCAAACTTAGGGAATTTGATGCTTCAAGCTATGTCCTTCATTTAGAATTAACATTCCTGTGGGAATTTGGCATCCCCGATTAGCTTTAGAATAAACCTTCTTATTCAATTCTCGAAGTATATGAAAAAAGGAAAGATAATCAAATTCGATTAAAATGAATTGAATCCTTTGCATAGTCCCATTTAAGGAAAAATTGCTGAAATGTTTATCATTATTTAGAACTTTAATTAGAATTTATGAATCTCCAAATATTTGTAGACCTTTGTGTCCGGCTTCCTTTTCTAGTTGATAGGATTTTAATAGAGCATGTATTTCTGCTTGAATATTCATGCTTTGTCCTATGCCCCAACTGAAACTAGTTTCTAGAATTCCTCTAGGATAATACATCAAACCCACTGCTCCGGTAATCCTGGGATTTCCTTTCAATGCTCCATTGAAAAAAATGAAACTTTATTTTTACTTTGCCACTATTCTGAAAATTCCTTTTCTGATAGTCTCATTTGTCATTTTGGTTTTATAAAAGGCTTACCAAAATTATTCTATGGTTTTGTCTGCTACAAAGAACCAATCCATTGATATTCAACTGTTGAGGGGTCAATTTCAATTTGATTTCCCACTGCTTCTAGTAGCATAGCCTTTGCTTTTGTTACTACAATTTATGGCTTCGTTAACCTGTTATTAAAAAATAAATCATTTATTGCAAGCCATATTTTCTACCAAATGAATTTTGGAATAGCTTGCCAAATTTTACCTCATCCAGGACTGATTGAACTATTTCTTGGATATCTATACTTCCAATTTAAAAACAAATTTATAGTTTTAATATTATCACGGGTAGACACTGGTAAACCTTTAAGGATCAACACCCATGCTTGCTGAGTGAAGACACAATCAATGAGAAAATGATATGAAATATCTGCATCATGATGACAAAACCAACATCGAAATGGGCTATAGAAACCTCTCTTTTCTAGGTTTTCACCATTCAATGCCTTCCTGTGCAATATCAGCCACGTGAAAAGTTGACCTTAAGAACACGTGGAGTGCTCCAAACAAATTTCCAGAAATGAACTGGGTGTGTTGAAGGAAATTTTTTTTGAGCTGAGTGTGATAATGTATGTTTTTTTTGGAGAGCAGAGTAGCCTTGCGATGAAGAGTATTTACCTGATTTTTCCTATCCCCAATGGTCTTTGGTTGAGTGATCAATTGGATATTTTCCTATCAGCTCTAACAACAACAAATTCTTTAGAGGAATAAGCCAATCTAGCAAATCAAAATGCCAATCAACCTAGTTTCTTTTGTTATCCCACTTTGAAATATCGGCTAATAATAATAACCCTTTATGAACAAGTCAAATCTTGATCTCTGTGAGAGAGTAATTATTTGATAATGGAGCATGTCCTTGTATATTGTCTTCCCACAAAATAATTTTCCTTCCATTTCCAGGAATGTGATCTAAATTATTTTGGAAGAATTCCAGTCCTCTTCAGCATAAATTCCAAGTTAAAGATCCTTTGGGAATGTTTAATGCCTGAAGGTTTCTCAAAGTTCCTCGCAAGAGATATTTTTTCAATAATACTTGACTAATCAGATGTTTACGGTCAGAGAAAAGTTGCCACAAAAATTTTCCTCCCATAGCAAGTTTTTTCAAACCCAGATCTCTGATTTGCAGACCACATTCTAACACCGGCATTTTGACTGTGTCCCATTTAAATAAACGCAGTATATTTCGATTTCCTTTGCCACCATTCTAGAGGAAATATTGAATAAGTTGGGAAAACTAATCCATAATTGCTTTTGGATCTAGAAGAAGAGAAGATTGATAACACTTGTCCCCAAGGTAGATAAATCAAGCTCCTTTAATGACTTTACATTGATCTCTTTGTGCAATTGTGCATACAAAATCATTTCCAAGGTTATTGTTGTACAACTAAAAAAGGTTATGTTTGGTATCATTTCCCGAGAGCAATTCAGTTTCTTGGAGGTAAGACAAATCCATGAGGAAATCGAATTAGCTCATGAAGGTTTGTACATTATCAAGCTTAGGTCAATCATGCTTCTAAAAATTGACCATTCTAAAGCTTTTAATAAAACGCATTGACTCTATTGGAGACTACTTCTAATCCATATAAATTTCAACTTGTCAGTGGAAAACTGGATTATGGGTTACTTGTCTCCAGTCTTGTAATGCCCCTGGTTTTGACCCCAAGGGGGAGGGGAATGTGTACCCCAGTTTCGACCCCATAGTATTTAATCGTACATGATGTATATATTAGTGAGATCATGGCATGGAGCTAAAGGCCAAGGCCATGTCATTGATCATTGATATGGTGTTTTGTATAGGTGATTAAGGTTGACACCTATGGTGATAGTGATAAGTCAAGCATAGTATATATATTTTGATATGTCATGTAATATGCAATTAATATAATTCCACAACTAGCTATGGGACAGCAAATGTTAAAGAGATGGGGGCATGACTGTATAAGGGATAGGGAGGGGAGTTAATCAAACTCCTAAGCCAATAGGGTGTTAACATATGTGTATGGGAAAACCCATGAAACCTTCATCTACCCTTTTGTCCTTTGTCCTCAATCATCAATTTCTTCTAGAATTTGGTAAGGCAATTAATACCTTGGGTAGAGCAAGGCATGGTAGTTAGATGGCTTAACTGAGAAAGCCTACAATTTTTCAAGTCTATAGGCTGGGAGGTCATGCTCTTGCTTCAGTAGCAAGTAATCCCATGTGGGAATGCATGCATGTTCCCTCATCCCTGAGTCACACTAAGCGTTGGGCCATTTTGTTCATTCGTGCTATTGGTAGAGACGGCGAGGGGAGAGTAATGTTTTGGTCCTGGGTTGTTAATCAGTCCCAGACCTTTTGATCATTGTGATCAGCGTGTTCATGCACATTGTTGTGGGTTCCCTACCATGAGAAGTGGAAGAATAGCTCCGCTGTGTTTTGCTGAGTGATTGGGTAGTGGAGACCTCTAGTTTTTACAGGAGCATGACCCTCTGTGGTTTCCCAATTGCCCTCGATACGTAGAGTGTGATGGATTGTCCATCCTAAGTTGTGGACGTGTGGTTTTGCAGTGTTTGTCAGTGTGACAGAGTATGTGAAACCCAATTTGTTTTATTACAATGTCCTGAGCTAGCAGAGTGTTTCTATGTGTCTTTTGCAAATACTTTCCCTTGCTGAAACTTGGTTGTGGGATTATGGTGGTATCCTGAACCATAGAGGGGTATGAGACCTTGTTTTCTCTATGTTACAGAGTGTTGGTCATTTTGCAGTCTTGAATCCTGTGTGTTGTGTTTTTCTTGGAGGATTTATAGTTCAAAACAAACCATTATAGCTTGAAATATTTCATGGAACAATGGTTGTACTCACCATTGCAAAAAAGGTGGGTCTATATATGAAAATCACATTATATATAAGAAGGCAAGGAAAATGTGGTGATTAATGCTCTCTATAGGATATATGATGAAGAAAGGCCCCTATTTACCTTATATTTCCTAGTGCCTGATTAGTAATAGGAAATATGTCAAGAATGCTTACTAAATGCAAAGATAATGCACGTGGCCTACTAGTTATAGGTTGAACCATAGGAACATCCAAGTTAAAATTGAAAGGATGATGAACTATGCTAAATCGAAAGTGTTATTTGAATTACACTCCTCTCCCACAATGGGAAATTCCAGGTTTTGAAAAACATATTGCATGATTAAGTCTTGTTTATTTTGGGAAGGAGTGAAAGAGGACATCTACAACTTTGTGCTAAAATGTGATACCTACCAACAACACAAAGGGGAAATGATAAAACCTAGTAGCATTACAACCCTTACCCATTACTACTACCATGTGGGTTTACATTTCCATGGATTTCATAGTGGGTTTATCAAAATCAAGCAAAAAATTAATAATCATGGTATTTGTTGATCATCTTTCCAAATATGCTCACTTTTGTGCCTTACAACACCCATTGAAGGCCTCCACAGAAGCATATGCTTCGTTGACACTATTTTTAAACCACATTGAATGCATAAATATATTGTGATTGATCATGATCTCACGTTCACTAGTAATTTCAAGCAAGAGTTGTTTCGATTTTAAGGAACTAAATTGAATTTCAACAAAACATATCACTCCCATACTGGTGGCTAGAAGGAAGCAGTCAACAAATGTTTGGAAGCTTATTTACATCATCTTGCTTTGGTTCAACAAGCCCAATGGGTCCAATGGTTACCCTTGGATAAATGGTGGTATAATACCACCTATCATGGTGATACTAAAATGATGCCATTTGAGACAACCTATATACAACCACCCCCATCAATTATCTCGTACTTACAAGGCCTCTCTAAGGTTTAGGAGGTGGAAATCCCCTTAACAACTCGTGTTGACATTCTTTGTACCCTTGAAGATAATTTTGAATTGCCTTGTAATCACTCGAAGCAATAGGATGGTTAACATTACTCTGAATGTAATCTTGATAAAGAGATCAATTGTTTTTCATCTCCAATGATCTAAGAAAACATCACTCAAGGAGAAGAGCCACAAGAAGTTAGCTCCTAATTTTATGGACCTTATACTACACTCAAACATATTGGTCCAGTGAGTTACATATTGGATCTTCCCAACAATTATGAGCTACACCTAGTCTTTTATGTGTCTTCATTAAAGAAAGCACTTGAATGAAATTGTATAGTTCAAAACCAAATTTCCAAAATTGGATAAGGAGGGTGTCATTTCGTTCTAGCTTGAGTATTTTTTGGATTGAGTTTCCGACTTCTGCATTCTGGAGTGCAAAAAGGCCAGTACGAAAAGCAGAAAGGAGGAAAGCAAAAAATTGAAGTCGTAAAAAATTGAGTTTCTGAATTTCACATTCCGCAGTGTGGAAAGGAGGAAATAAAAAAGTCAAAGTCGTGAAAAAATGAGTTTCCGACTTTCACATTTCGCAGTATGGAAAAGCGGAAGTGAAAAGGTTTGGATCTTGGAAAAATTGAGTTTCCTATTTCTACCCTCCGTAGTGTGGAAAGGAGCTTGCAGAAAGGAGCTTGTGGAAAGGTTAGTTCAAAAAGCGGAAGGCGGAAAGGCAAGTTCAGAAAGGATAATGCTCGCATTCTGGGAAAGATGAAACCCACATGTGGAAGGTGATGCATGTATTAGGGGTTTAAGGAAGCCCATGGGATTGAGAAAGGAAATCCCACAGGTGGAGTAGTTAAAAGATGCTCGCATAGGGTATAAAGAAGACACATGCGTGAATAACAAAGAACTCAAGCCCACGTTTTTGGATAAAAACATGCCCATTAGTCAGAGATAATCAAGTATGCATACCAGTGAAGTGTGGAATCTTTTGTTGTGGGGAAGAGGATGTCTATAGAAGAGATTCGAAGTGGTGTGACTGAAAGCATGCTTAGTTTAATCAATGAAGAGATCTGAAGAGTCACAATGTTGAAAGGGTGTGAGCATGTTTTGAAGAGATGATTGAAGGATATATAAACAGAAGATCAAATGGTAAGTAAAGTGTCTCTGTCATACATATCTATGCAGCTGAAGCATAAGACAGAGACCAAACCACAGTAATAAGAGACAGTTTATAAAGAAGATCTGGAAGTCTAATAAAAATACATACAAGTGTGGAAAGGTGGTTCTAGGGCATGCTACATGCCTGTAAGGAGGTATTAGCCTCCTTCTAGTAGTGGTTGGAGAATCAAGGTATTGGTGTATCCTTGTTTGTAGGTGAAGGCAGAAACTAGGGTGTGGGTGCATCCTTCAGTAGGGGCTGAGAAACTTTGGGATTGTGGTCTCCAGCAAGTGGGTGCTTGCAAATAACTATAGTATATTGTAAAAACAGAGTTTTGAAAATAATAGAAACGTGATTACCTTATTGGGCTCCACGTTAAAAAATTATGTCCAAAATTGTTTTTACATTTGCTAAAACAAAAGAAATTGTGTTGAAATTTCTGTCATTGATTCACCCCCCCTCCCACCCACGCCCTCTCAATGACAACAACTGACTCATCAATTGGTATTAGAGTAGGATCCTTCACCACAATTTAACCACTGGAAGGAAGATCTTATTACAACAATTATGGATCAGTAGATGAAGATGTCAATAAGAGTCCCCATATTTGATGGTGAAGACCATGTTTTCTAGAAGATTAGAATGAAAAAACTATTTGATGTCCATTGGTCTGAAAGTTTGGTCATTATTTGAACAAGGATATAATGTTCCAAAATACACTCCCACGAAAGCAGAAGAAAGGAAGAAATTTTGGGAACATGCAAAGGCCTTAAATACATTACAAGCTGGAATAAGAAATAAGGTTCTTGCAAAACTACTAACCTGTACAAGTGCAAAAGATCTCTGGGACAAATTGGAAACCATATATGCAGGAGACTCCAAAGTAAATATGGAAAACCTTCAATATCTCAAAGTACAATATGAAAGTCTAAAAATGAAGGATGAAGAAAATATTTCAGATTACTTTGAAAGAGTTGAGAATCTTGTTAATGCAATCCAATGCTTGGGAGTAGAAGTGCCAGACTATGAGTTAGTTGAAAAGATACTAATAACACTTCCTATGGCATATAATCCCAAAGTATCTACTCTTGAAGAGTGTGAGAATCTAGAATATGTTACCATGGATGAATTGTATGGAATCCTCATAGCCTATGAATTAAGACTAGGTATTGATAATCTCCCAAAAGGAGAAGCAACTTTCAAAGTGATCAAGAAAACAAAAAGTTAGAAGAAAAAACCTCATACTAACCATATTGAAGAATCTGATGAAGAAGAAGCCAATTTTATCAAAAAACTTTAGAAAGGATTAGGGAAGTACAAAGGCAAGCTACCCTTCAAATGTTTTAATTATGGAAAAATTGGGCACTTTCAGGCCAAATGTCCTTATCCCAAGGAAGACTTTAAAGATGAAGATGAGAAAAACAAGCAATAAAAGAAAAGGGGGAAATTCCACTATAAGAAAAATTACAAAGGAAAAAAGAATTTCTACTCAAAAGAAGAAGACAATAATTCATCTGAGGTTAGTGATAGTGATGATGAAGTCCTTTTTCTAGGTATTGAAGATTCTAATGAGATAGAATAAATTGAGCATAAGTAAGAGTTAGAAGATGAATTAGAGGTTAATATGGAAGAAGAAATACTCAATTATTTGCATGGATTAAGAATATACAAAAACAAATATAGACAGTTGAAAAGTTTTGTAGTTGAACAACAAGAAGAGCATGAACAGAAAGAAAAAGAGATGAATAAAATCATGAGCAATCTGAAACACCAAATTCAATATGAAAATAAGATATAATAAAGGATGGAGAAATATATTAAAGAAAAACAATTGATCCGTGAAAAAATGGAGGCATAATTAGTTCACTTAAGAAAAGAGCTTGATGCAAAATTTATTCAAACTAGATATGAAAATAGCTCTAAAATTTTAGATGATATTATAACCACACAAAGAGATCCAAGTAACAAAAATGGAATATGTTATTCTCAAGAATACAATCAAGTTAGCTCAAAATATTATGTAGCTGCTCTTCTTAGTACATTCAAGAAGAAACAGGAAGAAAAGACAAGGAATGCCCAGAACTCCAAAAGATCATTTCCACCCATCAAGAAGGAATTAAAGACAAATCCAAGGAAGGTTTATTAAAACAAGTATCCTCACATTTTCCTTGGTTATTGTTTTGCATGCTCCAATTTTAGACACAAAGCTATGAATTGTAGAGCATATAAAAGGAAAAGTTTGAAGGTTAAAAACTACAACCTCAAGAACAATCAAATAGTTGGTCAAGTTAAGAGCAGAAATTATAAATCATTTGCACCTCTATAAGAAAGGGATTTAGAATGCTTCAATTGCCATAACTATGGACGTAAAGAAAGCAATTGCAGATTAATGGAAATCTCATAAAGACCCTAATTTCTTCACCTAATAAAACCTATCTTCTCCACATAGGCCGACCATATCTTATCTTTTTATCTCCATGTCTCTACTATTTGACATTTTCTAATCTAATTAGCAACCCTAATTTCTTCACCTAATAAACCCTAGCTTCTCCACATAAGCCGACCATATCTTATCTTGTATCTCCACATCTCTACTATTTGACAATTCCTCATCTAATTAGCAACCCTAATTTCTTCACCTAATAAACCCTAACTTCTCCACATAAGCTGACAATATCTTATCTTATTATCTCCACGTCTCTACTATTTGACAATTCCTCATCTAATTAGAAACCCTAATTTCTTCACCTAATAAACATTAGCTTCTCCACATAAGCTGACCATATATTATCTTTTTATCTCCATGTCTCTACTATTTGACATTTCCTTGTCTAATTAGCAACCCTAATTTCTTCACCTAATAAACCCTATATTCTCCACATAAGCCAACCATATGTTATCTTTTTATCTCCACGCCTCTACTATTTGACAATTCCTTATCTAATTAGAAACCCTAATTTCTTCACGTAATAAACCCTAGCTTCTCCACATAAGCCGACCATATCTTATATTTTTATATCCATGTCTCTACTATTTGACAATACCTCATCTAATTAGCAACCCTAATTTCTTTAGCTAATAAACCCTAGCTTCTACACATAAGCCGACCATATCTTATATTTTTATCTCCACATCTCTACTATTTGACAATTCCTCATCTAATTAGCAACCCTAATTTCTTCACCTAATAAACCATAGCTTCTCCACATAAGCCGACCATATCTTATCTTTTTATCTCCACATCTCTACTATTTCACAATTCCTCATATAATTAGAAACTTTAATTTCTTCACTTAATAAACCCTAGCTTCTCCACATAAGCCGACCATATCTTATCTTGTAATCTCCACGTCTCTACTATTTGACAATTCCTCATCTAATTAGCAACCCTAATTTCTTCACCTAATAAATCCTAGCTTCTCCACATAAGCTGACCATATCTTATCTTTTTATCTCCACGTCTCTACTATTTGACAATTCCTCATCTAATTAGCAACCCTAATTCTTCACCTAATAAACCCTAGCTTCTCCACATAAGTCGACCATATCTTATCTTTTTATCTCCACGTCTCTACTATTTGACAATTCCTCATATAATTAGCAACCCTAATTTCTTCACCTAATAAACCCTAGATTATCCACATAAGCCGACCATATCTTATATTTTTATCTCCACATATCTATTAATGTCTTAGTTTGCATGCTCTTCACACTTGACATTGCGTCCTGATGATGAATCCTGATATGGATTCGAAGCGTTGACCTAGTCACTTGGTTACTGTGGATTCTCTGAAATCATTTGAAACTAACCACCACAGAAATCCAGCAACAGAAAAGACCAAAAGATATGAGAGAGCAAAAGAAGTTGTGGAAAGAAAAAACATTAAAAGAGAAATGTCTTATTGCCTTGAGAACACAAGATAAAAGAGATCTCTGGTATGTTGATAGTGGGTGTTCTAAACATATGATAGGAGATAAGGAAAAGTTTTTAAACTTATAAAAACAAAAGGGTAGAGTTGCATTTGATGACCATTCATCAGGTAATATTATTGGGATAGGTACGTCTGTGAGTGTGGTAAAAGACAAAGCCAAAAATTTGTTCCTTGTAGCAAATATGAAGCCTAGTCTATTAAGTGTTAGCCAAACCTATGATTAGGGGCACATTTTCATTTTTTATTCTCAGAAATGTGAGATCAGAAGGAAGAACTCAAGAAAATTGGTTTGTGTTGCTTCTAAAACTCCTGAAAATGTATACATACTAAATACAAGACAGTTTGAGAAATGTCATATGAATTTAGTGGATGAAAGTTGGCTATGACATAGAAGGTTGGGGCACATTAACTTTGATAATCTAGTGAAAGTTAGCAATCTTGAGGCAGTAAGAAACTTACCAAATATCACAAATCCTTCAAATCCTATATGTATACATTGCCAATTAGGGAAGCAAACTAGAATAAGGTTCAAAACAAAAGAGTACTCAACCTCAAAACCTTTAGAGATGGTTCACACTGGCCTTTGTGGACCTACAAGGACCAAAAGTTTGCAAGGAGAATCCTACTTTATGTTGTTCATTGATGATTTTACAAGAATGGATTGGGTATCTTTTCTCAAGGAAAAATCAGAAGTTTTTAACAAGTTCAAAGCACCCATAGCATGGTATGAAAGGCTAGATTCACTAGTAGAAAATGAGAAATTAATGACTAAAAAAATGACTAAAATCATGCTATAAACGACTATTTTTTAGTCGGTGACTAATAGTAGCAAATTTCCACTATCTTATAGTTAGTCGTATTTCACTAGTCATTAATAGCTTGAATTAGTAGTCATTGATTTAGTCATTTATTTAGTCATTGATAGACAATGTTTTAGTCATTGATAGTCATTGGTTTAGTCATTGATAGCCAATGATTTAGTCATTGATTTAGTCATTGTTTTAGTCATTGATAGTAAATGATTTAATCATTGATTTAGTCATGGATTTAGTCATTGATTCAGTCATTGAGTTAGTCATTGATTTAGTTGCTGATTTAGTCACTAATTTTGTCACTGATTGCAACCATTAATGACCAAATATATGACTAAATAAACTACTAGATGTTAACATATTAATGACTAAGCTAAATACAACCAAGATACGAGAAATTAGATACTAATAGTTGTATATATGTCAATTTAGTCATTTTTGTAGTCATGAATTTATGATAGGGCACGGAGGAATCGAACCATCAACCTCCTGCCTAATTATAGGCAGGCACTCTACCATTGAGCTAGCACCCTTTAAGAAGTTGTTATTACTTGACAATGATGATATTCAAACAAATTTATGATAGATATCAATCTACAAACTACATAATTATTGCTTTCAGGAACAGAGATTGGAAAGCTATCTTTAGAAATTCCAACACAAACAATACCAGATGACACTGAAGCTGCATCTGTTCTTTCACTTCTTGCTATTTCAATGTGCTTACTGCCCAGCTTAGATGAACCCTTTTGTGTGTCAGAGGGCGAATTCTTCAATATACTTTTAAAACCTTCATGAATCCTACATTTCATAGTAGGATCAACTAAACTAGTATTATTTCCATGGAAAGCTTCCCCAACGATATTTACACGTGAATTTAATTTTATATATGTTCCACTCATTGCATTAGGTTTGGAATCAATATGTTTTTTAGATATAAACGTTGATGACTGCCCACCCTTATTGACCAATAGCTTGCCATGATCAGAACTCAACTCTGATGCTGCAACTTCCACCACCAAGGCAGGGATATTTAATGTTGGAGACACCGAAAGTGAATGAGATGAACTTGTTTTAGGATTAGAGGAGCCCTGAACAGCTGGGATCCTCATACTAAATGATTTTTCCTGTGCAGCATGGGAGCCCCTGCAACAACCATTAATGTCTAAATATTACTAATTCCAAACAATATCTCTGTCATATAACATGAAAAATAGTATAAACTTATATAGCTTGTGTAAATAATCAAGCATCTATCAAAATACAAAAAATATTCATAAATCTAAAATCCATGAGTAAGAATAAATGGATCCCAAATACCTTTCTGAAATCATGATCTGGCAAGTTATCAACCAACTTTGCTCCAGCAGAAAAGAAACCCCTCCCTAAAGGGCTATATGGCACAATTCCAATACCAAGCTCCCTGTAATGAAAGTTTCAATTTGAAATTTGAAATTAATACTATTAGGAAAGTGACCACATGGTAAATATAAACTCCAATACCTCTACCTACAAGTTGGAATAATCTCATCCTCTACATCCCTAGTCCACAAGGACCACTCTAATTGAATTGTTGTTATAGGATGAACAGCATGAGCTCTTCGAATTGTTGATGCAGAAGCCTTAGAAACTCCAATGTATTTTATTTTCCCTTCATCAACTAACTTCTTCATTTCTCCAATCTATAATAGATACAGAAACAAGACATGGCTAGTTCAGTATATAAAATTTGAAATTAAAAGAGTACAACCCAAGAAGAAATAAATCAATGATAATATGAAAGTGACCATCAATGTGAAACTTTCTGTAGTAAAAAAGAATAAACATCCATATCTGATCATGGTTCATATTTCCAATTTTGTAGTTGGTGTAAGAAGGGCAACCAGAATATAGTTGCCAACACCTTGCCTTGAAGAAGTTCAACTTTGTGTAGGGCCCAAAAGATTAGGGCTGATGTGCAGGTTGAGTAAAAAAATTACAAATGAGCTTTCAAGATAATTACCAGCATTTAGTATCAATCAAATATCTCTCCAATTATGAATGAACACTGAGTTATCTCAGTTTTGAGCTCAGCGTTTACTAGAAGAAAATGCAGGAATGCCTTATACTTACCATAGCCAAGCACGCATGTTATACAAGGAATAAGATCTGAGCAATCAACTATCGAAATGGAATGAGAAAGGAATCTCAGTAGTATGCCAATGTTTCAAAAGCATGACCTAAAAAGAAGCACCAAACTGTATTTTTCAGGTCTGCTCCAACCAATTGTCATCCCAAGTGAAAATTGGAAAAATCCATCTATTGATTTCATCGTAGTTTTGTCAAATGAAATCCAAAAGAATATGCAGGCATATCAGAGCTAGGAGGATAACAATGTATTTGTCTTGTAATCAACACACATAACAAGTTAGCTCAGTTCACCTGCAATCTACAAGTACAGAGTGCCTGGTTGAAAGTTTAATAAGATCAAAATCAAATGTAAGGATGTTAGTAGTTAGCCGTGAGAATAGGTCATGTCATGGGGTCCTGTCGTGGATTATTTAAGTGAAATATTATTTGTTTTGGTCCTTTGGCCCTGTTACCACTTAGGATGACCTTCTTAAAAAGTTCATCTCCATTGATTCAATGTCGATGGTGCATGGATATATTATTGGATGAAATTCTAATCAAAAGTCAACATTCAGCATTGACAGTTTGTGGAAAAATTAACAGATGATTTAGCATCTACTGTCCATGATTGCTTTATCCAAATTTAGCAAATAG
The DNA here is from genome assembly GCA_001517045.1 of Pseudotsuga menziesii. Classification (NCBI taxonomy): domain Eukaryota; kingdom Viridiplantae; phylum Streptophyta; class Pinopsida; order Pinales; family Pinaceae; genus Pseudotsuga; species Pseudotsuga menziesii. Next base: position 232,705 of record LPNX010837116.1, read on the forward strand.
TCACAGATCTTCATTCTCAACATTAAAGAATGAACAAGATTCTTGCTTGTGGTCTTCCGATCAGTTGTTCTTAAATATCAGTTCATACTCATAACAATAAAGAGCGGACAAGGTTTTTTTAGTTCAGCAAGTTTAATATGCTTGCATATGACATGCAATATTTGATGCATGCATGGTAGGATGAGAGCTTCAAAAGGATAATTTCAGTTTTCCTAAGACTTGTCTTTGTGGGTAACTTTGTATTTTCAGAAAGTCCATATCTTTTGAAATTAATCACACTGTCAGATACACTTTATGGAGATGTGCACTAGCTGGCAATACAACTGATCTTTCCAGGAAATTCCTTATGACGGGTAAATTTCCTTTCAAGGGCACAAAAGGTGCTTTAATTTGATTGATCATAATATCTATTAATATGGAGTCGACAGAGAGGGATACACTATACAATCAAGGTATACATACACTTTTCCTAAGGACTTTTGTTGTTTCTTGTGACCTATTTATTGGGGATATTATATATCCCATAGAGTCTTGATACAAACTTAAACTATAACCTAATTCACCCAATAGTCTCGACCCTCTTCCCTATACTACTCCCTAGCCTACCCTAAATGACTGCTTAACCTGTAGCCTATCTACAAACCTTAGGACAGACCCTTACACAACCCTTGTTACCAAAACTAAACCCTATCCTCTGTCCTACCCTTAGGCATGTCAAGGAAACATTTATTTCCTAATAGCCCTAAATAACCTAGATACTAAGCCCTAGTTACTAATTCATAAAATAAAATCCCTTTGACCCTTTTCTTTTTCCTTGTCCATACCTAAGCCTACGAGAAAGGATCACTAATAGTCCAGATCAGAGAAATAAAAGTCTCATTCAGACTTTAGGCCTTCCACTTTCGCTATCTAGACTTGGACCTTTATCCAGACCTCATCCTTGATTTCTTGGCCCTCCTCTAAAAACACCCAACATTCCTCCATTTTTTGGGTGTTCTCTATTTAGGATAGTCATAAATATGCTTCCTAAACTCCCTCCTAATTCTGTATAAACTAAATCTCAGACCCCCATTGTTCTTGTAACTATTTAAAATAGTCCCATACCCTTCAGTCTGAGTTTAACAAGCAACATATCCCTGATGGGACCCTACATAAACTCATATTTAGGATGACCATGATGCACCTCGGTCATAGCTGTTATAACATGTAATTAGCAGGCCTTGAAGGTTAGTTGTGTTCTTATCATAAATCCTAAAATTGGGATATTCTTGTCTTAGATTTCAAGAATCATCTAGCAAAACATATTGTCTATGTCCTACAAGTTACTCACAGTCCACAAATAAATAAGGCCGCAACACTCTTATTCATACTTTCACTTGTTTATCACAATTTTTATTGACATACTGTGGTTACTACTGGAGATTGCATTTCTCATAAAAAGTGTCACATCTCTGTCATAGTGGATTGTAAGTGTTTAGACCAACAGCTTGCCATGATCCGAACTCAACCCTGATGCCACAACTTCCACCACCAAGGCAGGGATATTTAATGTTGGAGACACTGAAAGTGAATGAGATTTACTTGTTTTAGGATTAGAGGATCCCTGAACAACTGGGATTCTCATACTAAATGATTTTTCATGTGCAGCATGGGAGCCCCTACAACAACCATTAATGTCTAAATATTACTAATTTCAAACAATATCTCTGTCATATAACATGAAAAATAGTAGAAACTTAGATAGCTTGTGTAAATAATCAAGCATCTATCAAATTACAAAAACCATTCATAAATCTAAAATCCATGAGTAAGAATAAATGGATCCCAAATACCTTTCTGAAATCATGATCTGGCAAGTTATCAACCAACTTTGCTCCAGCAGAAAATAAACCCCTCCCTAAAGGCCTATATGGCACAATTCCAATACCAAGCTCCCTGTAATGAAAGTTTCAATTTGAAATTTGAAATTCATACTATTAGGAAAGTGGCCACATGGTAAATATGAACTTCAATACCTCTACCTGCAAGTTGGAATAATCTCATCCACTACATCCCTAGTCCACAAGGACCACTCTAATTGAACTGTTGTTGTAGGATGAACAGCATGAGCTCTTCGAATTGTTGACGCAGAAGCCTCAGAAAGTCCAATGTATGTTATTTTCCCTTCATCAACTAACTTCTTCATTTCTCCAATCTGTAATAGATACACAAACAAGACATGGCTAGTTCAGTATATAAAATTGGAAATTAAAAGAGTACAACCCAGGAAGAAATACATCAATGAAAATATGAAAGTGACCATCAATGTGAAACTTTCTGTAGTAAAAAAGAATAAACATCCATATCTGATCATGGTTCATATTTCCAATTTTGTAGTTGGTGTAAGAAGGGCAAGAAGAATATAGTTGCCAATACCTTGCCTTGAAGAAGTTCAACTTTGTGTAGGGCCTAAAAGATTAGGGCTGATGTGCAGGTTGAATAAAACAATTACAAATGAGCTTCCAAGATAATTACCAGCATTCAGTATCAATCAAATATCTCTCCAATTATGAATGAACACTGAGTTTTGTTAGTTTTGAGCTCAACGTTTACTAGAAGAAAATGCAGGAATGCCTTATACTTCCCATAGCCAAGCACGCATGTTATACAAGGAATAAGATCTGAGAAATCAACTGTCGAAATGGAATGAGAAAGGAATCTCAGCAGTATGCCAATGTTTCAAAAACATGACCACAAAAGAAGCACCAAACTGTATTTTTCAGGTCTTCTCCAACCAATTGTCATCCCAAGTGAAAACTGGAAAAAGCCATCTATTGATTTCATTGTAGTTTTGTCAAATGAAATCCAAAAGAATAGGAAGACATATCAGATCTAGGAGGATAGCAATGTATTTGTCTTGTAATCAACAAACATAACAAGTTATCTCAGTTCACTTGCAATCTATAAGTACAGAGTGCCTAGTTGAAAGTTTAATAAGATCAAAATCAAAATGTAAGGATGTTAGTAGCTAGCCGTGAGAATAGGTCATGTCATGGGGTCATGCCGTGGATTATTTAAGTGAAATATTATTTGTTTTGGTCCTTTGGAGATGTTACCACTCAGGATGATTTTCTCAAAAAGTTCATCTCCATTGATTCAATGTCGATGCTTCATGGATATATTATTGGATGAACTTCTAATCAAAACTCAACATTCAGCATGGAGATTTTGTGGAAATATTAGTAGATAATTTAGCATCTACTGTCCATGAGTGCTTTAGCCAAATTTAGCACATAGTCACAGATCTTCATTCTCAACATTAAAGAATGAACAGGATTCTTGCTTGTGGTCTTCCAATTAGTTTTTCTTAAATATCAGTTCATACTCATAACAGTAAAGAGCGGACAAGTTTTTTTAGTTCAGCAAGTTTAATATGCTTGCATATGACATGCAATATTTGATGCATGCATGGTAGGATGAGAGCTTCAAAAGGATACTTTCAGTTTTCCTAAGACTTGTCTTTGTGGGTAACTTTGTATTTTCAGAAAGTCCATATCTTCTGAAATTAATCACATTGTCGGATACACTTTATGGAGATGTGCACTAGCTGGCAATACAATTGATCTATCCAGGAAATTCCTTATGACGGGTCAATTTCCTTTCAACCGCACAAAATGTGCTTTGATTTTATTGATCATAATATCTATTAATATGGAGTCGCCAGATAGGGATACACTATAGAATCAAGGTATACATACACTTTTCCTAAGGACTTTTGTTGTTTCTTGTGACCTATTTATTGGGGATATTATATATCCCATAGAGTCTTGATACAAACTTAAACTATAACCTAATTCACCCAATAGTCTCGACCCTCTTCCATATACTACTCCCTAGCATACCCTAAGTGACTGCTTAACCTGCAGCCTAGCTACAAACCTTAGGACGGACCCTTACACAACCCTAGTTCCCAAAACTAAACCCTATCCTCTGTCCTACCCTTAGGCATGTCAAGGAAACATTTATTTGCTAACAGCCCTGAATAACCTAGATACTAAGCCCTAGTTACTAATTCATAAACTAAAATCCCTTGGACCCTTTTCTTTGTCCTTGTCCATACCTCAACCCATGAGAAAGGATCGCTAATAGTCCAGATCAGAGAAATAAAAGTCTCATTCAGACTTGAGGCCTTCCACTTTCACTATCTAGACTTGGACCTTTATCCAGACCTCATCCTTAATTTCTTGGCCCTCCTCTAAAAACACCCAACATTCCTCCATTTTTTGGGTGTTGTCTATTTAGGATAGTCATAAATATGCTTCCTAAACCCCCTCCTAATTCTATACAAACTAAATCTCAGACCCCCATTGTTCTTGTAACTATTTAAAACAGTCCCATACCCTTTAGTCTGAGTTTAACAAGCAACATATCCCTGATGGGACCCTACATAAACTCATATTCAGGATGACCATGATGCACCTCGGTCATAGCTGTTATAACATGTAATTATCAGGCCTTGAAGGTTAGTTGTGTTCTTTTCATAAATCCTAACATTGGGATAGTATTGTCTCATATTTCAAGAAGCATATAGCAACACATATTGTCGATGTCCTACAAGTTACTCACAGTCCACAAATAAATAAGGCCGCAACACTCTTATTCATACTTTCACTTGTTTATCACAATTTTTATTTAAGATACAAATAATAGTTGTTTATTGACATATTGTGGTTACTACTGGAGATTGCATTTCTCATAAAAAGTGTCACATCTCTGTCATAGTGGATTGTAAGTGTTTAGACCAACAGCTTGCCATGATTAGAACTCAACTCTGATGCCGCAGCTTCCACCACCAAGGCAGGGATATTTAATGTTGGAGAAACTGAAAGTGAATGAGATGAACTTGTTTTAGGATTAGAGGAGCCCTGAACAGCTGGGATCCTCATACTAAATGATTTTTCTTTGTGCAGCATGGGAGCCCCTACAACAACCATTAATGTCTAAATATTACTAATTTCAAACAATATCTCTGTCATATAAAATGAAAAATAGTAGAAACTTAGATAGCTTGTGTAAATAATCAAGCATCTATCAAAATACAAAAACCATTCATAAATCTAAAATCCATGAGTAAGAATAAATGGATCCCAAATACCTTTCTGAAATCATGATCTGGCAAGTTATCAACCAACTTTGCTCCAGCAGAAAAGAAACCCCTCTGTCATATAACATATTACTAATTTCAAACAATATCTCTGTCATATAACATGAAAAATAGTAGAAACTTAGATAGCTTGTGCAAATAATCAAGCATCTATCAAAATACAAAAACCATTCATAAATCTAAAATCCATGAGTAAGAATAAATGGATCCCAAATACCTTTCTGAAATCATGATCTGGCAAGTTATCAACCAACTTTGCTCCAGCAGAAAAGAAACCCCTCCCTAAAGGGCTATATGGCACAATTCCAATACCGAGCTCCCTGTAATGAAAGTTTCAATTTGAAATTTGAAATTCATACTATTAGGAAGGTGGCCACATGGTAAACATGAACTTCAATACCTCTACTTGCAAGTTGGAATAATCTCATCCTCTACATCCCTAGTCCACAAGGACCACTCTAATTGAACTGTTGTTGTAGGATGAACAGCATGAGCTCTTTGAATTGTTGACGCAGAAGCCTCATAAAGTCCAATGTATTTTATTTTCCCTTCATCAACTAACTTCTTCATTTCTCCAATCTGTAATAGATACACAAACAAGACATGGCTAGTTCAGTATATAAAATTGGAAATTAAAAGAGTACAACCCAGGAAGAAATACATCAATGAAAATATGAAAGTGACCATCAATGTGAAACTTTCTGTAGTAAAAAAGAATAAACATCCATATCTGATCATGGTTCATATTTCCAATTTTGTATTTGGTGTAAGAAGGGCAAGCAGAATATAGTTTCCAACACCTTGCCTTGAAGAAGTTCAACTTTGTGTAGGGCCTAAAAGATTAGGGATGATGTGCAGGTTGAGTAAAATAATTACAAATGGGATTTCAAGATAATTACCAGCATTCAGTATCAATCAAATATCTCTCCAATTATGAATGAACACATGGTTTTCTCAGTTTTGAGCTCAGCGTTTACTAGAAGAAAATGCAGGCCTGCCTTATACTTCCCATAGCCAAGCACGCATGTTATACAAGGAATAAGATCTGAGCAATCAACTGTCAAAATGGAATGAGAAAGGAATCTCAGCAGTATGCCAATGTTTCAAAATCATGACCACAAAAGAAGCACCAAACTATATTTTTCAGGTCTGCTCCAACCAATTGTCATCCCAAGTGAAAACTGGAAAAATCCATCTACTGATTTCATCGTAGTTTTGTCAAATGAAATCCAAAATAATAGACAGACATATCAGAGCTAGGAGGATAGCAATGTATTTTTCTTGTAATCAACAAACATAACAAGTTATCTCAGTTCACTTGCAATCTATAAGTACAGAGTGCCTAGTTGAAAGTTTAATAAGATCAAAATCAAAATGTAAGGATGTTAGTAGTTAGCCATGAGAATAGGTCATGCCGTGGATTATTTAAGTGAAATATTATTTGTTTTGGTCCTTTGGCCCTGTTACCACTCAGGATGAGCTTCTCAAAAAGTTCTTCTCCATTGATTCAATGTCTATGGTTCATGGATATATTATTGGATGAACTTTTAATCAAAATTCAACATTCAGCATGGACAGTTTGTGGAAATATTAGCAGATAATTTAGCATCTACTGTCCATGAGTGCTTTAGCCAAATTTAGTAGATAGTCACAGATCTTCGTTCTCAACATTAAAGAATGAACATGATTCTTGCTTGTGGTCTTCCGATCAGTTTTTCTTAAATATCAGTTCATACTCATAACAGTAAAGAGCGGACAAGTTTCTTTTTAGTTCAGCAAGTTTAATATGCTTGCATATGACATGCAATATTTGATGCATGCATGGTAGGATGAGAGATTCAAAAGGATACTTTCAGTTTTCCTAAGACTTGTCTTTGTGGGTAACTTTGTATTTTCAGAAAGTCCATATCTTCTGAAATTAATCACATTGTCGGATACACTTTATGGAGATGTGCACTAGCTGGCAATACAGTTGATCTATCCAGGAAATTCCTTATGATGGGTAAATTTCCTTTCAAGGGCACAAAAGGTGCTTTAATTTGATTGATCATAATATCTATTAATATGGAGTCTCCAAATAGGGATACACTATACAATCAAGGTATACATACACTTTTCCTAAGGACTTTTGTTGTTTCTTGTGACCTATTTATTGGGGATATTATATATCCCATAGAGTCTTGATACAAACTTAAACTATAACCTAATTCACCCAATAGTCTCGACCCTCTTCCATTTACTACTCCCTAGCCTACCCTAAGTGACTGCTTAACCTGCAGCCTAGCTACAAACCTTAGGACAGACCCTTACACAACCCTAGTTCCCAAACTAAACCCTATCCTCTGTCCTACCCTTAGGCATGTCAAGGAAACATTTATTTCCTAATAGCCCTGAATAACCTAGATACTAAGCCCTAGTTACTAATTCATAAACTAAAATCCCTTGGACCCTTTTCTTTGTCCTTGTCCATACCTCATCCCATGAGAAAGGATCGCTAATAGTCCAGATCAGAGAAATAAAAGTCTCATTCAGACTTGAGGCCTTCCACTTTTGCTATCTAGACTTGGACCTTTATCTAGACCTCATCCTTAATTTGTTGGCCCTCCTCTAAAAACACCCAACATTTCTCCATTTTTTGGGTGCTGTCTATTTAGGATAGTCATAAATATGCTTCCTAAACCCCCTCCTAATTCTGTACAAACTAAATCTCAGAACCCCCTAACTATTTAAAACAGTCCCATACCCTTCAGTCTGAGTTTAACAAGCAACATATCTCTGATGGGACCCTACATAAACTCATATTCAGGATGACCATGATGCACCTCGGTCATAGCTGTTATAACATGTAATTAGCAGGCCTTCAAGGTTAGTTGCGTTCTTGTCATAAATCCTAACATTGGGATAGTCTTGTCTCAGATTTCAAGAAGCATCTAGCAACACATATTGTTGATGTCCTACAAGTTACTCACAGTCCACAAATAAATAAGGCCACAACACTCTTATTCATACTTTCACTTGTTTATCACAATTTTTATTTAAGATACAAATAATAGTTGTTTATTGACATATTGTGGTTACTACTGGAGATTGCATTTCTCATAAAAAGTGTCACATCTCTGTCATAGTGGATTGTAAGTGTTTACACCAATAGCTTGCCATGATTAGAACTCAACCCTGATGCCGCAGCTTCCACCACCAAGGCAGGGATATTTAATGTTGGAGACACTGAAAGTGAATGAGATGAACTTGTTTTAGGATTAGAGGAGCCCTGAACAGCTGTGCTCCTCATACTAAATGATTTTTCTTGTGTAGCATGGGAGCCCCTACAACAACCATTATTATCTAAATATTACTAATTTCAAACAATATCTCTGTCATATAACATGAAAAATAGTAGAAACTTAGATAGCTTGTGTAAATAATCAAGCATCTATCAAAATACAAAAACCATTCATAAATCTGAAATCCATGAGTAAGAATAAATGGATCCCAAATACCTTTCTGAAATCATGATCTGGCAAGTTATCAACCAACTTTGCTCCAGCAGAAAAGAAACCCCTCTGTCATATAACATATTACTAATTTCAAACAATATCTCTGCCATATAACATGAAAAATAGTAGAAACTTAGATAGCTTGTGTAAATAATCAAGCATCTATCAAAATACAAAAACCTTTCATAAATCTAAAATCCATGAGTAAGAATAAATGGATCCCAAATACCTTTCTAAAATCATGATCTGGCAAGTTATCAACCAACTTTGCTCCAGCAGAAAAGAAACCCCTCCCTGAAGGGCTATATGTCACAATTCCAATACCGAGCTCCCTGTAATGAAAGTTTCAATTTGAAATTTGAAATTCATACTATTAGGAAAGTGGCCACATGGTAAATATGAACTCCAATACCTCTACCTGCAAGTTGGAATAATCTCATCCTCTACATCCCTAGTCCACAAGGACCACTCTAATTGAACTGTTGTTGTAGGATGAACAGCATGAGCTCTTCGAATTGTTGACGCAGAAGCCTCAGAAAGTCCAATGTATTTTATTTTCCCTTCATCAACTAACTTCTTCATTTCTCCAATCTGTAATAGATACACAAACAAGACATGGCTAGTTCAGTATATAAAATTGGAAATTAAAAGAGTACAACCCACAAAGAAATACATCAATGAAAATATGAAAGTGACCATCAATGTGAAACTTTCTGTAGTAAAAAAGAATAAATTTGTTTTTATATAAATTTTATGGAAAGATGTTGATTACCCAGTTAACATTATAACTTTGTTTTTATATAAATTTTTTTGAGATATGTTGATGAAAGTAATTTAATTTTTTTTTGATACAGAAGATAGTTTTCCATAAATTATGAGTTACAAAAAGGCCGTCATGGCATATCATCTCAGTTAAACATGAAACGGCTATAAAAATGTATTTCTAAGAATTTTGATCAAAACTATGTTAGATATTGCAAATACTCATCTTTTGAATTTATAATACTTTCGAGAATCTCATAATGGTTACAGAATTTATTTCACTTCAAATTCTCCCATTGACATACATTATTGCAAACAGTTTGTAACTTTGTGATATTTGCAAATGCATTTAAAAATGTAGGGTTCTATTCAAATTTAATACAAGTAAAACAAAAGTTGATTTCTACGGTTCAGCTGATTTTAAAACAATACAAAGTATAACAAAAAGAAAATCTTGGCCAACATTTCTAGAACAAAGTATAACAAGAAGAAAATCTTGGCCAACATTTCCAAAACAGTTGATCTCTCTACTCAAAAGAAGAATTTGTATGTCTTTGTGGCAATAATGATATTCCTTAGACGCCCAATAATTTGTATGTCTTTATGGCGATAATGATACTCCTTAGACGCCCAATTGATGACACAGTCATGAGTATAATCCCCAAGATGATGCATATCTACATAAGAAATAGATGTATCAGATCGGTATTAATTTTATTCTTCTGCGCACAAGTCATCTTATTTGCATTGTAATTGAAAAGAAACTTTCATGAATTCTTATTCCCCAGTTTTCTTTTAGTGTTTGTTTTTTTGAATGTGCTGGTTATAGATTTTCCATTGTTTCCTCTTTATTTTAGCATTGGCAAGTTTTCTAGGACATTACATACTCGATGCCTTAAAGAAAGGTTCAGAGACTCGAGCACTAAGCCAATTGATCATCCACGACCAGCTGAATCTTCTTGGTTTGTATATTTCCAACCACATGATGCAAGGAAGCTACAATAGTGAGATACATGACATGCGTCAATGGAAATTACATATATATGAGCAAGCCATATTTGTTTAATTGACCAGAAGACTGACTGAAACAAGCTGGCCAATAAACTAAACTTGAGGCACAGAAGGAAAACATACTTGGTTTTTTCATAAGATGAAAGATGGCTCCAATAGTGTTTGAGCCATCTTTGTCTCTAAAGACTCATGCTCCTTGGTTTCCTTTTGATCTCCATTGATGTTCAGCTTTATCCATACTCCCTTTGGGGATTCCATATCTGATATGTTATTTTTGGTTTTTGAGGGTATTGATAAATGAGTTTGTGACAATCTAGTTTATATGCTTGGGATTAATACTCTTGTGTTTGTATTAAAGAGGTCACTTTGAAGTTTTCTAATATTTGAACCATTGACTGTTTGATGGATAATAAAAAAATTCGGAGCAAGTTCTTGGCAGTTTGAGCTTTACTCCAAAAGCTTACTTCCACGAGGGCAATATGCCGATTCAGAGCTCAGTGTTCTCTCTTGCTCATCTTCCTAACTGATCATGCTTCCTACCATCGTTTCAAAGCACAATTAGTATCTGATATGTGACTACCTTTGTAACTTCAATTAGAGCTTATATGTAACTACCTTCAGCCCATTTTCAACTGTATTTTTTTTATCACCAGAATTGTGCTCAAGTTCCTCTAGCCTCCACCCAACATTGTCACAAATATTCCTAATTTCCTCATTTATTCTACAGTGATCACTGGAGCATTTGGGTGCCTACCCCATCTCTGTCTAGGATATCTAGGCCCCAATGTCTTCCACAATAAATATTTTGCAAGCTCAGACAATGCTAGACATAATTTTGGATAATAATCCTTTGTCAATATAACTTCTGTGTGCCTGACTTCCTTTCGTGGGACCTGTATTGAATGCAATTGGTGGGAAGATAAGATGAGATGAAAATTTTATTAATGTCAAATGAATGACCAAGATAATTAGGTCAACCATACTTGAAAGTACATCCATTATAGATACTTGGGTTAGAGTGGGGACCTAACATCCAAGGTCGATCAGAAAATATTCTGAATGGAAGATTGTGTGCTTGATCAAACTTGGAGAATTTTTTTGCATAGAGAGAGTCTAGATATGGAATCTCCCAGGGCTCCTTAGAAGAGTTGTGGAAGGTCGTAGATCCATCAAGGGAGGTGTTTCAAGAGGAAATTTATGTCTCACTGATTTGAAATCTGTAGTGGTATGGGCCAATGTATGTTGTTTGCTTCCTTGAGTGGACAATTAACAGGGAAAAAAGAGAAATTTATGTTGTTTGTTGTTTGCTGTATGCTGTTTGCTACACCAGATAAATTTAGAAATATTAATCTATCATTCTATGCATAGCATTTCCTCTTCTACTAGCATATATGTACTATATAAGAAAATTCATTAAGGTCTGAACAATATTTTCAGCAAATCTTCCAAACAAAGAAAACTGTAAAACAAGCACAGGATGAAAAGCGAAATCAAACTTACCAATTTCCTCTTGTTTTTTTCCCTGCTCTTCTATCTGACCCGTGAGCTACTCTTTCTGAAGAATATATCCAGCCTCCTTTTGAAGAAATTTCCAGCCACAAACTCGGAGCTTCCTGATGTAATCCATCATTTGTTCCATTCTACCCTATTAAGCATCAAAATCTCATGCTTGTTCTAATTGTATCTACCATAGATTGACACATATTCTAGAAAATAAGGTGGGATTAAAAACAAATTGAGAAAGAGAATGAATTACCTTTGCATATAGAATCTACAGCTACTACACCTCCTCCTCCTGTTATGAATTCTCCCGAATCCATGTTCTGTAGCTCATCATCATCCTCTTCGTTGCCACTGTTGAGCAAGAAACAAGATCGTTTCTTAGCAATATCAAGATAATTAGCAAATCCAGTACCTTCCATCATTTTAAAGCGCCTGATTTAGATGCGGCTACGATTCACAGAGTTTGATTCTTCCAGATCATCACTACAACTGTGATTGATGCTGCATGTATTGTCAACACCAGTAAAACCCATAGCATCCATAACTCTCTTTCAGAACTAAAAACCCAGCTCCCAATCACACGAAATCGAACCAGTTTACCATTTGACACAAGGATATAAAAGGGGGGAAAATATATTAGGCTCTCATACCAAGCTAATGTGTTATTTTTCTTGAGAATGCAAGTTTTGTCTTCCCTTATTTGGGAAATTCCTGTCAAATTAAAGATGTTTTTCTCAAGGTAAATAACACATGTCCAGTTTTCTGGGAAAGTAGTTAAGTCATTATTAGGGAAACAGAAAATTTACAGAGAAAGGAAACATGATTTCTACTTACAGATTCCTGGCAAGACTCAATGCGGCTTCGAGTGTTGGGTAGTCCAGCCTTCATCATGACTCGGTCCCTTCCAAAAACCTTTAAAAAATTCAGCTGTTAATACTAAAGAAGCTAGGGCTTCCTTCCCCAAATACCAGAGACTGTCATGTTGCTATCCGCTCTTTCAAACAGTCAAACGCATATTCCACTCTCCAAACCACAATTAACAAGTTTCTAGGATTCCCAGCCAAAAAAACTAGTGTAATTTTTTTCTAAAGAGGAATGCTTCTGGCACATAGACAATAGCAGCAATGTCAGGCTCTCCTGTGTCGAAATTTCATTCAAATACAATAATGTCTGGCTCTAGTTCAAATGCAAAATATGCAGAAGGTCGACTGTCGACAGAAACTTTGAATTACCACAAGAAAACAGGTAGGCTTCTGGCTCATATAGAATGTTTTGTGAAGAAAACAAGACAAGCATTTCCGAGTCAAATTGAATGGCAACAAACACAAAAAAATAAGGCACTACGTACAGTTACAAATTCATTGTAATGGAAATAGGCATATGACCAACTGTAAATTAATGTCACGAAAGAATAACCAGCACACTGCACAACCAGGCCCTCTTTGTTGGATCAATGACTCGCTAGGGTTTTCTCACGAAGAATCTCCAAGTTTGAAGATGTAGAGAGAGCGAGAGTCCACCATCTAGTTCCCGTGGAATTGAAACGCTCCACTGGCTATGGACCATCGTGTCTATAAGGATGGAGCGCTTACCAAAATTGATGCCATAATAGTTGAAAATTGAACCCTTCCTAGCCCTTCCAAAGGGTTCTAGCCCTTCCCTTAAAATTTCCCTTTAAAAAAAAATTAAAATCTGAATTTTACTCTTCCAATTAAGTTTCAATTAAGTTTCAATTGAGAAGGGCATAATTTATATCAACATTTTAAAAGAAGGGAAACATTTGAAATTACCCATCTATAGAAATTTTTCAAGATGTTAAAAATTTTATGCTATAAATTTCAACTCGTCATTCAAAATATTGGAAATATGATAAATTATAATCACTCACTGGCTCATGCCATGCACTTACTGCTTAGTTGTGCAAGATGACAAGTAATCAATTATGGCTGCGAGACACTAGCCATCGATATGTTCTAACTCTAGAGTCACTTGGGGTTGCAATCTAAAGTGTGACAATGTGTCAACAACTACGACTATAACAAAAAAGAACTACTAGTCTACTGCTAGGCCTGAAACGAGCTCAAAACTTTGTGCCTACTATGTATGTGAACCTCTCTACCAATGTCCACTATTTTTTCATCAAAATGAAATTCAAAATGTTAGTTTGATGAGTCCTCCTCTATAAGACTTCATTTCTTGCATGAATATCATGGACTCACGACAACTATAAACAACACTCGATGTCATGCAAATACAAATAATAACATGTATCTAGGATCACAAACCATGCAGAGGTCGATTTATGCATTGCTATAGAGAAGTGTCATTTGACACACGATATGAAGAAACAATGGTTATTAACAAAATTAAAAAAACAATTGTTGGCTCAAGAATAGTCTTCAATTTGATGGGTGGCGTGATCGTAATGTAATCTCCCTCCATCCTTCCAAATATTGTGGTTTCTCACAATTTTTTCCTCAGCTCCACCAAAATACATATAAAAATTACTTGTTTTTACATCCTCTTCCCTTTAAATCCTCATCTCATAGTCATAACGAAGGATTATTATGCATGCACATCCTCACCTTATAATACAAATTGGGTCAAGGCATAGAGATAACCATAAAATATTAAATGTGTCAAGGCTCAAAGAATAAGAGACAAGTATAAGCAAGTCTTATATTAAATTTACCATATAAGTCTTTAATTAACACAATCAACCAACATTTGACATGTTGGATTGTTTTAATCTTCTTATACCTCCTTACCAATGTGATTGCAAGGCACTGAAGACAATCTTTCAACTTTCCAATTGTTCACCACCCTCATCTATCATATATATAAATGGCGGAGAGAGCCTTTTCATTAATCATATCAAACACATCATGTATTCAAAAAGAACTATCAATCTATGCTCCCTACTTCGACAAGTAGTTTTGGCATCCTTCCCGAGTGCATAGCCCTTGCACAGTCATGTCTCCTTCATCTTGAAGTTCAACTATCCCTACACCATGTCCTTCAAAAGAGGTAATGCTCCATAATGTAGGTGACCAAATCTCTTGTGTCAAAGCCTACACAATTTGTTAGTATCATGCACTAAATCTCTATGTTTGATTGTTTTAGCAAGTAATTTGTACAAGCCACCTTATCGCACAACTATGGAAAATACTCGGCCAAGATCATGGCTATTATCTTTGACTACAACTTGTTGATCATCAAACTCAGCCACAAGTCTAAGTTTTGTCATGGCTAAAACTAAAAAAAGATTCATTGTTAAACCAAGAACCTAAAATACATCATCTAGCTCAAGAACATCACCACTTGATCACGCATGTCGAATGAGATAGATCCCACTCCAATAACTTGATAAGTGGCATCATTGCCTAACTCCACCTATATGTCATCCTCTCATTCTTGAACTCTCTTGAAGGTCATGTGTACACATACCACACTCCATTGAGTATGTGTCCACATCCTCTCATTTATGAAAAATTCAACAAACTGGAAATTGCGTCATTCAGGCAGAAAATATTATGATTGGAGATAATCAAAGCCACAGCCAGGAAAGTCTAGGTAAAATATAAAATCATTTAAACATAACCAGGGTTTGCATATCTGATATTCGTAATTTATTGCGATTCCAATGGCGAATCCTTACAAGACGAGTGCCGAGGATTCAATAAATAAAATCAAGGTTTGCAAAGTTTCTCTTATTTAAATATCCAGTATAAACAGTCGAATTCCTGCAAAATGTACATGGATGGAGTCAGAGAATACAGAGGGATATAGTTTGACTAACCCAAAACATACAGTTAAGTTTCACCCACCTCGAGTTTCACTCACCCAAGCCACCCAGCCACATTCTCTGATGAAGGTAGCAGATTCTTTTCTTATAAACCAACGCCAACACTTTAGAATCTCCATCAATCTGATCTTCCTAAATTTCCTAAGTCACCCGAGTTTTGGAATCCGGACTAAGACTAACTACAAGTTCCTTCTTAGAGTCATTCAATCCCAGCAAATAGTTCAACCGCAATATTCCCTATGAATTGAGCTCTGGATTTGCAACCACTTCAAACTTTGCATTCAAGCGAATGGAAAATATTCCTAACCAATCTTCTTTAATTATCCATTATAAACCGTTGAATTCCTGTAAAATGCACGTGGATGGAGTCGAAGAAGCATCAGGAACTCGATTCAAACGTTGAGAGCCTCATCATCTTTCCCATTCAGAGCATACCCTACAATCATATTGCTCCACAAAACCACATTCCATTCAGGTATATTGTCAAACACTTTCCTTGCATCCTTAAGAACATGAACAACAAACATGTTATCCCCACATCCTTTGAGGACTACAATAAGCAACAACAACACCGTGCAGTGATCAATTACCCCTAAAGGTGAAATGACAAGCAAACATAGGCATGAAGACTTCAATAGCTATTCAGAAACACGTTATCCAGTGGGTTTGGTTATTCAGAAATGAGGCATGCTGCTGATGGTTGATTGAAAGTGGGATATCACAGAACAAGCCAAAATTAGAACCAACCAACACCTGCCAATAATAATGTCAAATTTTATTTGATTATAGTTTTTTTTTAGAACGAGGAAGGATTGGGAAACTACCATAAGGAGAGTGAGTAAGCGACACTAACAAAAAGAAATAGGAGAAGAGGCGTATAGAACAAGATACCAATCAAACATGGTATGGCAGCATTAAAATCTCTCATTACCTTTTTCCTTTTCCTTGAGGGGAGCGTGAAAGGGAAAGTAATTGAGGTGGGTAGAGAGCTGTTGGGTTGAGAGTTGATTCTTGTTGCAAATGTAAATAGATTTTTTTTGTTTTTTTATATTATTTTTTGTTTTATTTTTTTTTTATATAAATTATATAGAATTTTTTTGTTTTTTATTTTTTATTTTTATTATTTTATTATATAAATTATATAGACTTTTTTGTTTTTTTTATTATATAATTTTGTTTTATTTTTATTATTTTATTATATAAATTATGTTAATTGGTTATATATTATATTTTTTTAATAATTATCATATAAGTTGTTTAGTTTTATAAATAGAGTAGCCTACGGAGTCGACGATTTGGTTTGGAAGTCGATCATCGTCCCCACTTTTCAGCCAAATCATTGACTATGATTGATACTCTTTGGGATGACGACCAACAATAGCCACAGATGAGGGCCCTACATCCCCTCAAGAACCGACCATTTGAATGCACCTCCTGCACGTAGACTTACCAAATGCATCCAATGCATGGCAAAAAAAACACGTCAACTTCGGATCTGTGGGTTGAAGGTATTGAAGTTGACACCTGCTCTATAATGACATCTGCAACAAGTAAACCTCCTTGCAAAGTTTATTCACTTCTTCTAATGTCTACTTCAGTTTTCCTTTGGAGCATGTGAGGAATGTCGATGTGCAAAAATCAGTGACCTTTGCAAATAGTGGCATTGCAGAAGGGTTCTCATGCTTTTCCTAGGATGAAATATCAAAATGCATATGGTTATGAGTGCATAGGCTAGAGATGGTTATAATTGCAAATGTAAAGTGGAAGCAGTAACTCTGGTAGCATTGAGACTTGTAAAAATCCATAACAACCGGTTATTGATTGGAGTGATGAACACGATCTGAGCGGCAAGAACCATACATTTGAAGTGATTCGACTGGTCACTGTGAGATACTGAACCGGCCTATCATCTAAAAAAATAGTGTATCGAGTGCAAAAATAGGGGATTACTAGCTGGGGTCGAACGATACCTTCAACTCACAGATTCGAAGTTGACGTGTTTTTTTGGCCATGCATTGGATGCATTTGTTAAGTCTACATGGATGAGGCGCATTCGAATGGTCGGTTCTCGATGGGATGTAGGGCTATGATGCTTCTAGCTAGGTATCGATATGGTACTAGTTCTAGTACCTAATTCGTAATTGACGTAGGAACCTAATTTTCCTTTGGAACGCGCTTAACTGGGTTTGCTTCAATGGTGCAGCAGGGATAAATATGGTCAAGAGAACATTCATGCAATTGCTTTGTTAGATATCTGAAGATCGAGGTGCATGGTGCCAATTACTAATAGAAGGTAGACAATTTACAAATTTTACACTTCATTGTCAAATTTGTAATTTTCCATGACACAATTAAAAATGACTAACATAAATGACTAATTCATATTCTTCTAGCTAGTCATTTTTTATGTCGTGACTAAATTAGTCGTTTATGTTAGTCATTTTTAACTCTGTCACTTATTATCTAGTCATATTTGTTAACTGGTGACTAAATTAGTCATTAATTTTAGTCGTTTATAGTTGGGTCACTCAAAATTGCTCATATTTAGTAGTAAATCACTTTGAAAAACCTGTGGTGACTAGAATTTTTAGTCACCTAGTAGCTAATTCCTCATTTTGTACTAGTGATTCTTAGTTACAAGTACAAAGCTTCAAAATAGGATCAATAGACAATTATATTTATTATAAAATTATTGGTGATAGCATGATTATTGTGGAAGTATATGTTGATGATATCATATTTGGGAGTGATGATGAAAAAATGAGTAAGGATTTTGCTAGTAAGATGAAGCAAGAATTTGAAATGTCTTTGCTTGGTGAACTGAATTTCTTTCCAGTATTTCAAATAGTCCATTCCAAAAAGGGAATATTTATTCACCAGTCCAAGTATGTAAAAGATATGCTTAAAAAAATCTAGTTTGAATATTGCAAACCTGTTTGTACACCTATGACAGTAGGATGCAAATGAAGCAAGGAAAACTGAGTCCAAGACTATAGATCCAAACTATACAGGTCAATGATTGGGAGTTTGATCTATGTAGCAGCTTCCAGACCTGATGTCAAGCAATTTGTTGGAATAATAGCTAGATTTCAAGCTGTACCAAAAGAGAGCCATGTTCACGCTGTGAAAAGAATTTTTAGGTACTTAAAAGGAACCATAGATCTTGGATTGTGGTATCCTAGAAAGAATTCATTCACTTTAAAATCCTATTCAAATGCAGATTGGGAGGGTTGTGTATATGACAAAAAAAGTACAAATGGAGGAGCATTCTTCTTGGGAGAATCATTGGTAGCTTGGACAAGCAATAAAGAAACCTCAATTTCTATGTCTATTACTGAAGTTGAGTATATTGCAGTAGCAGAATGTTGCGCACAAGTGGAATGGATGAAACAAACTCTATAAGACATCAAAGTAGTGTTTGAAGAAACCACGGTTATCTACTGTGATAATACAAGTGCTATAAGTCTCTCCAAGAATCCTACCCAGTGCTCCAAAGAAAAACACATTCCAATAAAATACCACTATCCGAGGGATCATGCTGAGAAGAAGAACAATAAATTGGAATATGTCCCAACTAAAGAACAGATTGCCGACATCTTCACTAAACCCTTAAGGAGAGATGTTTTGAATATCTCAGACAAATATTAGGAGTAGTTTCTCTTCCAATATAATCTTTCAAAAGAATATATCAGTTGGCATCAGTTCAGTGGGAGATAGTGATCAAAGTCAGGGGGAGTCACTTAACCGTTTTCCCTTGATGTCAAAGGGGGAGAAATGAAAATAATATTGTCATCAAAGCCAAAGGGGGATATTGTTGGCAGCATGGCAATATAGGTTGGCATTGATGGCAATTGAGGAAACTTGCAGGCCAGTAGAGAAGGAATCCTACATGTTGAAGATGAAGGAGCTCATATTTTGAAGACAAAGGAGTCGCGCAGAGAGCTCAAGATGAATTACACCGGATCAATCATGCAAGAGACTCAGGGATCGTTGGATCAAATGATCGACTACTAAGATTCAAGTAGATTGACGGTTTAGATTGAAGCCGCAGGTAAATCTATATCTATAGATTAGATTCCGTAAAGAAACCGGGCAGATCCGCAAAGTCATGGTGAGATCCACATTTGATCTAAAATCAACGATCAGGAAGCATCTCGCATGAGATCAGACTGTTAAGGATCGGTTCCACAAAGGATAGGAAGAAAAGAAAAGTTCCGCAAAAGATCAAGATTGAACGTCTAAGAATAGTTCCGCAAGTACATCGATGGTTAGAAAAAAGCGTTGTGGGAAATCCGTTGCGAGAGCAGAAGTCTAGGTGCGGAACTTAGAAAATCAAAAGGTCGAAGTCATAAAAAATTGAGTTTCCACTTCTGCATTTCCCAGTGCGGAATTGCAGAAGGCAGAGAGTCGAAATTGTGAAAATTGAGTTTCCAACTTCCATGTTTCGCAGTACGAAAGTTCCAGTTCGAAAAGCGGAAAGGCGAAAAGCAAAAAATCGAAGTCGTGAAAAATTGAGTTTCTGACTTCCGCATTCTGCAATGTGAAAAGGCCAATGTGGAAAGCAAAATGTCAAAGTCTTGAAAAATTGAGTTTCGGACTTCTGCATTCCGTAGTGCAGAAAGGCCAGTGAAGAAAAGCGGAAGTACAAAGGTTTGGATCTTGGAAAAAATGAGTTTCCGATTTCCACCCTCTGCAATATGGAAAGAAGCATGCGGAAAGGTCAGTTTGGAAAGAGGAAGGCAGAAAGGCAAGTTCAGAAAGGCTAGTTTCCACATGGTAATGAATCCCATGTTTTGGGAAAGATGAAACTCGCATATGGAAGGTGATGCCCGCAGTAGGGGTTTAAGAAATCCCGTAGGTGTGAGAAAGCAAAGCCCGCAGCTAGAGAAGATGAAACCCACAGGTGGAGTAATTAAGAGATGCTCATAGAGGGCTTAAAGAAGACATGGGCACAAATAGTAGAGAACTCAAGCCTACGTTTTGGGAGAAAAACATGCCCAATAGTCAAAGATAATAAATTCTGCAGACCAGTGAAGTGTAGAAGCTTGTGTTGTGTGGAAGAGGATTCCTGCAGAAGAGATTCGAAGAGGTGTGATTGAAAGGATGCTTAGTTTAATCAATGAAGAGATTTGAAGAGTCACAATGTTGAAAGGGCATGAGCATGTTTTGAATATATGATTGAAGGATATATAAACAGAAGATCAAATGGTAAGTTAAGTGTCTCTGTCATCCAGATCTATGCAGCTGAAGCATAAGACAGAGACCAAACCAGAGTAACAAGAGACATAATTTTTAAAGAAGATCTAGAAGTCTGATAAAAATACATACAAGAGTGGAAGGGTGGTGCTAGGGCAGGCTACATGCCTACAAGGAGGTCTTAGCCTCCTTCTAGCAGTGGTAGGATAATTAGGGTATTGGTGTATCCATGTCTGTAGGTGCAGGAAAAAACCAGGGTGTGGGTGCATCCTTCGGTAGTGGTTGAGAAACTTGGGGATTGTGGTCTCCAGCAAGTGGGTGCTTGCAAATAACTATTGTATATTGTAAAAATAAAGTTTTGCATATAATAGAAACATGTTGGTGGTTTACCTTATTGGGTTCCACGTTAAAACATTGTGTCCAAAATTTTTTTTACATTTTCTAAAACAAAAGAAAATATGTTCAAATTTCTCTCACTGATTCACCCCTCCCTCTCACTGACAAGATCTGATTCATCACTCATGGCTCTTTTTATTTATAATTACTACTATTATTATTATTATTTCATGATGGAACATCGCTCGGGAAACCTTTAAGTATTTCCCCATTTTTTTTAGGATGGTACCCAAGGTAAACCATCAGCCCTTATTATGGGGCCTAACCCGATGGGAACATCGAGTGAGACCCCTACATAGGCACCTGAGGATTTGATGCCAATACATTCTGCTAGCGTAAACAAATATCAACCACTTGAGCTAACCCACCAGCCTATAATAATAATAATTATTATAACAATCAAATAATTAATTTTGTCTTCTCAATTTAACATGACAGAGTGATGTCATTTGCATAATCACAAACATTGATTAAATAAAAAAAATTATAAGTGAAAGAAATGGCAAAAATGTATGAGATATTTGACCTTGCTCCATCAAATCCTTATGTCCCTCCACTTCCATGCAACTAACACCATTTCTAACAAATCACCCCTTGTAAAATGATTTTGATATGAAATGAAGATTTGTGAGTCACTATGTATATTTGTCATGTCAATGTCACACCGAGATCTAGATATCATGTAGGTCTATGACCTTTTGTGGTGTTTTAGATTCATCATAAAGTAAATGTGTTGGCATTTCTTTGAGTTTTATGCCAGCTAAGGTGTATGTCTTTTGTAGTCTTCTTTCCTATGTAGTCGGTTGTTCAACTGATACATACGCCTTGGGCCTGGCCTTAACTCAAATCATAGCTTGAAGGGCTATATTGTATATGCATGTTTTAGTTTGTTGTAATTATTTTATGAATTTAGTTTAGTGGTCACAATGAAGGCTGTTTGTTCTATATATTTCCAAGTCTACACATATGCTACACCCTTCTCCAAGTTTACGTGGATGTATCCATATTTAAGATGTAACAAATTGAGTCTTTGATCATGAAAATCTTGCTTAGCACACATTTTGCATCTTTTTGAACTATCTGTGTTCCAACGAAACATTTATAAATCAATTTGATGGCTAAGTAATGAAATTGATTCCAAAGCTAAGTTATTTTGTGGAAAAATAATATTCTTCCCTATTACAATTTTGTGTCAAAAGTATCATAATCTTGCGACTTTTTTATTGTAGCAATCTCCGTAAGCAATTGTAGGGACATTGCCACCTCATGTCTCTTGTTTCATTTTCATTGAATGAAGAAATTCAAACTCTCATTTAAGTTTCGTGAATATAAGAAAATTGTCCACATTACGTGCATTCTACTCTGCTCAACTTTAAAAAATTATTTAGACATGCTTTGCTATGCTTCAACCTTAGCACGCTCTCCTTCGACCTATAGGAATGGTTTGACTCAAATTGGATGTGTAATGGTGGGTAGTTAGTAAATAAAAATTGAATAGGGTTGGTTCAACCCTCCTCTATGAAAAATAAGGTTAAAATAAAATAAAATCATGTCACAATATTACGTACACCTATCAAATGAAATTATTTTATTTTAAATTTTATGTACAGCTGTCACCGTTAATTGAACTTGTCACTCCTTCCTTGTAGTTTGCATGTAGCAGATACACTAGTACCACCTCAAATGGGTTTCAGGGAGTTCTCTCTCTAATAAGAATCTGGCCTGGCATACTCTTTCTTGTAAGATTGTGGTTAGCCTCCTCCGATGTTGTCTCGACTCTGATAACGGCTGTCAGAAAAGCAAAAATAACAAGAAAATCATACTGCTAAGAAAAGCTAACATAAGAGCAATACCGTGAAGAAAAGCACAGTGGCTTGCCCGGAAAGTTCAGAAAAAGCGGACTGGACAGAAATTAGATAAAATTCGGAGAAGAAGAGAGTCCCTGTGACCGTTTGAGATCCTGACCTATATATATATGTCAATTGGGACAGACAGAATGGAAGAGTGAAGCACAAGTTTCAACAACCTGTCACCCTGTCTCTCTCTATTATTTGCTTGTGTTATTTTTTTTGTCTGCATGGCCATGCGTGTCCATCTTTTGGTTTTCCTCTGCTTTCTTTTCTTCGGTACTTGATGTTTCCATTGTTTGTCAGGTCGGCCTTTTCTTCTTTTCTTTTTTGGGTGATTAGAAGACCCAGCGATATGGGGAATGGCAGTATGAGTATTTATCCCAAGGAACTGGCATTGCATACACTTACACTCGGCAGAAGACAATATGGGTACCCTTTTGCTACGCTAATTGTTGTTTCATGCTCAGCTATGGTGTCCTTGAGAAAGGTAAATCTAATGTTTATTTCTTCAAAGTATCTTACTTCATTTTAAGTTTGCTTCAGTTCTTGATAAATTGCAGGGATGGTCTAACATTACATTGAAGAGAACACGTTTGCACAATACAGAAGATTAGCTTCCTGTAAGTTTCCTTAGTTTTATAAAAATTGTAGGGTTGAACCAGCATTAAATGGTAGAGAAAATGTTTGTCCAATTCCATTTCTCACCGTATTTTGTTTCAATTGTACACTTAAAGAAACTCAAAGTTGGATTTAAGGATGTAGAGGAAAGCCCTGTACAAACATTTCACCCTCATGTATGGCGTGATCTTCCAGGTTGTTATTGAGAATGGTTTAGTAGTTCTTTCTTCATAGCACTTCATTTTATTTTATGTTTACTTTAGTTTTTGACAAATTTCAGGGTAGATTTAAGAGTAAGGCTGTAGAGAAAAATCCCTGTGCTGTACATCTATTTAATGCTTAGCAAGGGCATAAACTCCTAGCTTTAACCTCGAGATAGTTTGAATACTTTTTTCCTCACAGTATCTTATTTCATTCTAAGTATACTTTAATTCTTGAAATTTGTATGGTGGGTTGAGCAATAGGTTGTAAAAAAACATCTGTGTACCAATACATTGCACATGATAAGCATATTTTGTACCAATACAATACACATGATAAGCATATTTTGTTAAAGTCCAATACACATGATAAGCATATTTTGTTAAAGTCCAGTCCTCATGGCAGTATTTTGTTTCAGGTGTACGTTTTTACAAATTGAACGATGGTTAGGTTCTACAGAAGATCTTTGTGCCGTAAAGATCTTTCATTAGCTTATTTTACCCTCATTAGCTTATTTTACCCTTTTACCCAAGACTTGTTCTTAAGACCATTCAAGGTAAGCTCTGTACTCTTCCACATATTGGGTCTTTTATTTGTTCATACTGTGAACACAAAGTAAACAATATATATTCTAGTAAACAATATATCAAAAGTTGAATAGATTCACTCATTCAAGACTTGTTCTTAAGACAATTCAAGGTAAGCTCTGTACTCTTCCACATATTGGGTCTTTTATTTGTTCATACTGTGAACACAAAGTAAACAATATATATTCTAGTAAACAATATATCAAAAGTTGAATAGATTCACTCATTCATCAAGCTGATTGAAACAGAAAGCCGTCAATGCGATCCTCTACTGCGGGCATAGCCCCACTTAATTAGAGGAACTTAATTACAGTAAGCAACAACACTTTGCTCCTTTAACCTAAGGGAGAACACCATGGTCTCATATTAGGAATATGGGTCTTTATCCTCTGCTGAATGAATAATGAGATCGGACCTTATACCTCCTTGCTACCTCCTTCGATCACAACCTATCTATTCTAGGAAG
Organism: Pseudotsuga menziesii; assembly: GCA_001517045.1. Lineage (NCBI taxonomy): Eukaryota > Viridiplantae > Streptophyta > Pinopsida > Pinales > Pinaceae > Pseudotsuga > Pseudotsuga menziesii. The sequence goes on from LPNX010837116.1 coordinate 257,737, forward strand.
GCTACTACACAAAGTAGACAATATATAGACAATATATAAAGTAGACAATATATAAAGTAAACAAAGTAGACAATATATAAAGTAAACAACATATATTCTAAGAACAATATACATATAAAGTAAACAATATATATTCTAAGAACAATATATATTCTAGGAAGGCTATTACACAAAGTATAGACAATATATACACAAAGTATAGACAATATATAAAGTAAACCATATATATTCTAAGAAGGCTACTACTTGAGGACCTTCCCTTTCTCTTTTGCTAGAATTTCCCAAATAGTTCTTATATTTGTTCATACACACAAAGTAAACAATATATATTCTAGGCCCAAATAGTTATTTTATTTGTTCATACTATGAACACACAAAGTAAACAATATATATTCTAGGCAGGGTACTACTTGAGGACCTTCCCTTTCTCTTTTGCTGGAATTTCCCAAATAATTCCCAAAATCTTGTTTAATGATATTTTTGGTATATGTGAGTTATATATGGATTCTAAAATGGATAAATGGAAGTTTGAAGTAGAAACTATCTTTAAAGTATAAGTAGTTCTAGATGATATTTCGATCTCCTTTCTTTAATTAGGTTTATGCAAGAACTTCACAAATAGTTCGTTAAATAATCTCGTTTAATGATACTTTTGGTATATATAAGGTATGTATGGATTCTAGAATGGATTTATAGAAGTGGAAATTCTGTTTGAAATATAGTTAGTTCTAGATGATATTTAGATTAGATTCATTTATCTCCCTGTCTATCTAAGTTCCTATTGTTTCCTTGTTTTCCCTATGCATTGTTTCCTTACTTGCCCAAGAATTTCCATAGAATCTTAAGATGTATATATAATTAGATTAGCTTCATTTATCTTCATGTCTATCTAAGCTCCAATTGTTTCCTTAGTTGCCCCATGCATTGTTTCCTTGCTTTCCCAAGAATTCCCAAGAATTCCCATAGAATCTTAAGATGTATATATAAATATATACATTGATTGTATTAGGTGAATGCAGAATGGAAAAAATATAATACTGAAATTGGTTTAAAACATAGCAGAGCATTACATTACTTCATACCAAATAAAGATACTAGAGGGCCACACCAAATAAAGATACTAGAGGGCCATGCGTGGGGTGAATGCAGAATGGAAAAAATATAATACTGAAATTGGTTTAAAACATAGCAGAGCATTACATTACTCCGTACCAAATAAAGATACTAGAGGGCCATGCGTGCATTATTTGTTCAACATTTTTTAGAAAATTGATGCCATTGTTTGTCTCATGACCATGATACCTGAGGAAGACTTAAGTACCTTGTATGTTAAGTTGTTATTCTTATAAAACATAGCAGATCATTACATTACTTCGTACCAAATAAAGATACTAGAGGGCCATGCATGCATTATTTGTTCAACATTTTTTAGAAAATTGATACCATTACTTGTCTAATGACCATGATACCTGAGGGAGACTTGAGTACCTTGAATGTTAAGTTGTTATTCTTTTGTATGATTTCAACCTCAAGGAAGGTCTCAATCTCACTTGCAAGTAGATCATTTGTGTGGTCTGCAACAATGATTTATCTTAATCTATTGTGGTACCAACTGTGTTAGAATACATTTAGCATGCTACCTTGTAACTTGAAAGGTACTTGCATTCTATCCTGTGCATTCTTTGACGCCATTAGCAAACGTATGTTGCAATAAGTAAATGGTGTCTAAGGAAAATTCACAGAAAGTTTTAAAATGTAGGAAATCGTGTTGAGCTATCATTCCATGTATGTAAAATGTAGGCAATTGTGTTGATCTATCATTCTATGTACGTACCTAGTACCATCCAATTATAACAATACAATATTTATGGTTGGATTTTGACATATGGGATTCTTATTTTTAATACAATATAAAAAATTGAACCAATTTTGAACCAATGTTTGATTAACCATGTTAGACTAACCATTCATCTATGAATAAACCATTGTGATGATTAACCACCTAAGACCGATCATTCATCTATGAATAAACCATTGTGCTCTGTTATAGCATTTATTTTTTCATGAAAATACTTTATAATAGATATTTCAAAGTTAAAGATAGAAACTTTATATTAAATATTTCAAAGTTGAAGATAGAATATTCAATATAGTATTTATTTTTTCCATGAAAACCATTGTGCTCTGTTATATCATTTATTTTTTCATGAAAATACTTTATAATAGATATTTCAAAGTTAAAGATAGAAACTTTATATTAGATATTTCAAAGTTAAAGATAATATGAGATATTTCAAAGTTGAAGATAGAAAATTCAATATACATTTGTATGTCTTTACGATACTTTTCTCACCTTAAGAGACTCTATCCTCTTCCTCTAAAAGGACACTTCAAAATGGTTTGTCACGTCTACTTATTACAAACTTCTTGGGGTATTTAAGGCCTCTTTTTCCTAACAAAAATTCCTTTCCATGCCTTAACCACAACAGATATCCTTTTGTTATAAAATGTATATAGCAAATCTACAGAATGACCAACTAATGAAAGAACAATTTCTGGATGGAGTTTACTACCCTTGAATTCTTGCTCATAAAATATTATAAAATGTATAAAGCAAATCTACAGAATGACCAACCAACTATTGAAAGAACAATTTCTAGATGGAGTTCACTACCCTTGAACTCTTTCTCATAAAAAAGTTCATTTTCCTTTGTGTAAAGTAAAGGCTTCATTACCCTTCTATTTTAAAATGTATAAAGATATTTTAAAATGTATAAATAAAAAACATAGTGACCAACTATTGAAAGAACAATTTTTGGATGGAGTTCAGTACCCTTGCTCAGAAAAGGTTCATTTGTGTAAATTAAATGCTTCATTACCGTTCTATTTTAAAATATATAATATATAAAGAAAAAACATAGGGACCAACTACTGAAAGAACAATTTTTGGGTGGAGTTCAGTACCCTTGCTCAAAAAAAGGTTCAGTTGTGTAAAGTAAAGGCTTCGTTAGATATTCAGTTGGCTTCTGAGTTGAATTTTCTGTTCCTTTTCCTAAAGTAAAGGCTTTGTTAGATGATCTGTTGGCTTCAAAGTTGAATTCTCTGTAAACGTGTGAGATTGTGATTTTATACAAAGGCTTTGTTACATGATCTGTTGGCTTCAGAGTTGAATTCTTTGTAAACATGTGAGATTGTGATTTTAAACAAATTTTTTACCTTTAAGAACTCTATTCATAATTGGAAATATTTACAAATTATCGATGTGACACTTTACATCAACTTAATCCATAAGATGTTCACAATGCTTCATTATAGCTTAGTCTAGAAATCATTTAGAGATAATTATTTCTTTATAATTATTTTTTTATAATAGAAGTAGGTAAACCTAAGTGAATGTTGAATGTATTTTTATTTTCTTTGCTTTCTACACTATCATTGTGTTGTCATTGTATCGCAACATGGCGTAAATATTGCCATCTTGTAATGACCTGGTTTTATGGTTTTAAACTTTGGAATAAAGAATCTTTATAATAGAAGTAGGTAAACCTAAGTGAATGTAGAAATGGGTAAAAGTAGTTTTATTTTCTTTGCTTTTTGCACTATCCTTGTGTGGCCATTGTATTGCAACATGGTGTAAATATTGCCATCTTGTAATGACTTGGTTTTAAACTTTGGAACAGAGAATCTTTATAATAAAAGTAGGTAAACCTAAGTGAATGTAGAAATGGGTAAAAGTATTTTTATTTTCTTTGCTTTTTGCATTATCTTTGTGTTGTCGTTGTATTGCAACATGGCGTAAATATTGCCATCTTGTAATAACCTCGTTTTAACCTTTGGAATGATTCTGAAATTGAGCTCGTATATGTGTTTGGATGTTTTGCATAGATATTTTTATTTTACAATGCTTCATTAGACCAAGAAGTAGATACTAGATATGCGTTATTTTACTATGCATCTTTTTTACCATGCATTTTTTTTACCATGGTGATTTTGAATATTTGTAAACATGGATATTTATGGATATTTTTGAGATTATTTAAAAAAACAAGATTGACTGAGAGGTAATGTCAGGGGGTCTAAGAGAATGTTGATATGTCTAACTATCTATGTTTATGTTTATTTTCCTACCTCCTTACCATTACAGTAATATTCATTTTTATGATGTTGATAATGAACCTAGCCTATTGAAATAGTGTTTTCACTCGATATTTTATTTAGGTTCGAAAAATAGCGTGTTCACTTAAAATATTAACATATATATATATAGTATGGATATTTTATTTAGGTTCGAAAATAGTGTGTTCACTTAAAATATTAACATATATATATATAGTATTAGGTGAAGGTAGAATGGAAAAGCTAGAATAAAGGACTTGGTTTAAAACATTGGTTTAAAACATAGTCGAGCATTATAATACTTCCTACCAAATAAAGGTAGGATAAAGGTACTAGAGGGCCATGCATGCATTATTTGTTCAACATTTTTTTTTAAATTGATAGCATTGTTCCACACATGATCAGGGTAGTTTGAGAGGGGCATTTAAGTACCTTGTATGTTATCCTTGTGTACTATTTCAACCCATAGGAGGGTCTCAATGTATCTTGCAAGTTGTACATTTTGTGGATTTGCAGCAAATGATTTATCTAAATCTATAGTAGTGTCAACTATATTAGTCAACTATATTAGAATACATTTATGTTTGAAAAAATAGTGTTTTCACTTTCAACAATTGTGTCTTAGACCATCCCTTTATTTTTACATTAATTCCCATAAAATCTTCACAAAATATTCACATACGCACATATCGTATTAGCTGAATGTAGTTTGGTTAAAATATAAGAATGTAGTTTGGTTAAAATTTAAGTGTGAAGTTGGTTTAAAACACAACAGTACTTCCTACTAGTGGGCCAAGAAAATCAACATTTTCTTGAAAATTGATACCAATGTTCCACTCATGACCATAATCTTGAGCATTTGTGTGGATTTGGAACAATAATTTATCTAAATACATTTAGATTGTTACCTTATTCTATCCTTTTCCATATTTGATATCATTAGCAAAAGTGTGTTGCAATATGTAAATGGTGTCTACGGAAAAAGTTGCAAAAAGGTTTAAAATGTAGACACGTGTGATGATGTATCTACCGAGTACCATCCAATTATAACAATACAATATTACAATATTTATGGTAGGATTTTAACCCAACTCACAGGATGCTTATATTTATACAATATAAAAAATTGAACCAATGTCTGATTGACTGCCTTAGACTGGCCATGCCTAAGACTGGCCATTCATCTGTGAATAAAACATTATGTTCCATTACAAGATGTTTTTCCATGTTAGATATGAAGATATAAGATACATTGGTCTGTATTTATGACACTTTTTGTGCCTTAAAATACTATATTCCTTTCATCTAAAAGGACACTTCAAAATATTTTTTCAACTGATGTTATGTCTAGTTATCACAGTCTTCCTAGGCCGTTTAAGGCCTCTTTTGTGCATTGAAGAACCAGAAAAATATAGAAACAAAAATCCATTTTCAGGGCTTAACAACAATAGATACCTTTCTATTTTTAAATGTATAGAGCAAATCAATAGAATGGCCATTTGTATATTGAACTTTTCTTTTTTCTATGGATGGAGTTCACTACCCATGTATTCCTGCTCGGAAAAAGTTTTCACAAACTGCAAATTGAAGGCTTCTTTAGATAACTTGTTGGCTTCAGAGTTGAATTCTATGTTAATGTGTGAGAACATGATTTCAAAAATTCCATCTTTACCTCAATAAATCTGTTCTTAATTGGAGTTAGCGCAAAACTCTCAATTTGACACTTGTCGTTGGCCCAATTTATAAGGATTTTTGAATGCTCCATTATAACTGAGATATAACATCTATATCTATTAAAATATAAGTAGGTAAGCTTGAGTGAAGGTAGAAATGGGTAAAAGCATTTTCTTTGCTTCCTGCAATATCATTGTGTTGTCATTGTATTGCAACACATCATAAAGATTGCCATTTTGTAATGACCTGGTTTTAACCTTTGGATTGTTCTGAACTTGAGCTTATATTTGTTTGGATGCTTTGCATAGATATTTTCTTTTGTTATCCTTTATTATACCAGGAATTAGATATACCATGGTATTTAATATTTGTAAACATTGATATTTTGCTCTTAATAAAATAAATAACCAAGAATAACTGAGCTTGATCACCTAAAAGACCTATGATCCCGCAAAAAAGTAAATGAGAGGGGGTCTAAAAAAATGTTGATATGCCTAACTATCTATGTTTCTTTTCCTACCCACCTTACCATTACATTAATCTTCACTTTTATAGTGTTGATATTAAACGTATCGAGACTAGAGAAGTGGATATAAAAGCTTCTTAGATCTAGGAAAACATGGGAAACATTCTTAAACCTATCTCTTCTTGCTATCCTTCATTAATGCAAACATGGGAAATTTGAATGGGAAGAGGGAGCTATTTTTTGGAATTCAAAAGTGAGTTTAACCTTAGAAAAAGAGGCTGTAATACTAAGGAACTAAACACCATGGAAGAAAGCCATTAGAACCTTGTGAAGAGTCGAGAACTAAGAAAAAATAGTGAGAAACTGAACACCATGAAAGAAAGTCATTAAAACCTTGTGAAGATTTAAGAACTAAGAAAAAAATTATGTTGGAGTTAATGGACACAAAATCGTAACCATAAAGTTGGAGTAAAATAACTTCTTGAGTTGCAACCGAAACCACAACGTTGGACTCCAATAACTGCTGCAAAATTTAAAATTTTTATATGAAAAGGAACATACATCTTAAAATTTAAAATTTAAGATTTGCATACTATAAAGCATTGTCTTCTATGTGGGTATAGTTCCAAAAAAACCTAATTATGATGTTTGGCTTCTTACTTAATCTAAGACGAGCTCATTATAATATTGTGTCTGTATTATACTTTATTATGTTATATCATAGAGTAAAGTGACTATCGTGAGTGGCTTTGTTATAATAATATAAAGTGCACAACTTTTACATGTTGTGAATTCATTTGTCTTCATATTAGTTTTTTAATATAATAATGTGATAAGAACCTTAATTCATAAGACAATGGTTTAAGAGTTTAAATTTAAATAATTATCATCTTCTCAACAAGAGAATGCTTCAGAAGCATTGAACTTGAGGGAAGAGCTAGTCACGGGATCCTTCAAAGACCGAGCTCTTCGGAGAACAGTAAGTTTGTGAACGGAATATCGAATGAATGTCTCCGTACATTCAACATTTTCTCATTATATAGGTATAGTTTAAATATTTAATAAATCATTTTTGTTTTGAATACATAGATATAGTTTAAATATTTAATAAATCATTTTAATTGTCTTTTTATACCTGCCTCAGCAGGTATAGTGTGATTGATTGCAAGTCAAACTCTTTTGACTTTGTATTAGTTGCTCTCTATCAAAAAAATTAAAATCCGTTTTGCAAAGTATAACTTAGGGATTTGTAAAAAAAAAAATTTAATTTTGTTAAACAACTATTTTGTAAACAACTTATTGGTGGATAGAAGATGATGTAAACTTTGGAATTCGGTATCTGGATTTGAGTTGACATGTGGCAACAATGACATCATCCAAGTGCGAGCGTAATTGAGTGGCTGATCCAGAGCCTACCTAATTGAATACGATATCTTGTTCTTCACAATATTCTCGTCAAAGTGATATAATATGAAGCACAAGTATGGAAAAGTCGCCTGAAGCGTAGCCTTGAGATCACGTTGGCGCTCGGACACCATTAAATGGAAGACTACATTCTCGAGACAAGCAGCATGTTGGAGAATCGATAGAATTCCAGCGACCAATCCTCTCAGATAAGCAGCGTCTAGCGTCATGGCTATATGCACGGTCTTGCTATCACATAGCTCTGTATCATCATCTTCTTCTTCTTGAAGTTGAGAATAGCCTGATCTCCACGACGAAGGTGCCGAGATGATGCATTCTTTACCATTTCGAAACGCCGAAGCTTCTTGGAAAACCGGCAGGGTCGATGATCGGCGTGGTATATGTAGCCGGTCTAGCAGAACGATGGGAAGCTTGGTGAAACCGCAGTGAGAAAGGAATCTGCCAGTCGATGGGTGAGAAAGAATGGGAATCTGAGGAGCCCACGAGGGAACCACCATGCCTCGATCCTTGCTACGGTTCTCAAACCCTTCATGTAAAAGCTCGGAAACATCTGAGTCCCCGATGGAGAGAAGCTGAGTGGTGGAGGGACTGCGCAAAATCCAAAGGAACCGATGTCCACTCGCATCCAATCCCAGAGCGAGTTCAGTAATCTGTTCTCTCGACAGAGTGACTCCGCTTCTGAATGAAACGAACAGAACCAACGAAGGCGGTTGATTATCCAACCACTTCAGGCAGTCTGCTTCAGATTCAACCGGCGACGACGATATGAGCGGCCCAACTGGATAAATACGGGGCATTCACCTCGCATCAATGGGATTAATCTTTCCTTCCCTCAGTGCTTTGATCTGTTCCCTCTCTAGTTCCTCGAAGGTGTTTACCAAAATCCCAGTTGCTTCGCGCAAGCGTGAGGTATGTTGCAAGAACCAAGAAAAGACTTCATCAAACCTGTCCTGAAAGGGAGTAGGCAGATCCCTTGCCGGGATTGGCGGAGCGCCTGGTAGCTCTATCTTAAAATTTGCATCCTTAAACAAAACGCGAGTCCCCGAAGCGAGTTTGGGAAAACATAGCTTGATAGAAAGCACAGAAGCAGGTGAAGTGTAGAATAAGTAAGTGGGTATGTGGAGCTTGGCGGTTACATCGAACATGGTAGAACAGAAAAAGTCGGTGATAAAAGAAGAGACGGGCGAAGTAGATTCATCCATCTGCAGGGATGTGAGAGCAGTCTCTAAGAATCCTTTCGATTTCTCTAAGAGCTTTGAGACAAGTGTTTCCACTTTCATGTGCCGTGTCTCTTCGTTTTTGATTTCCAGATGAGGGAGCTGGACGAAGCGGACGTCGAAACCCCTGGAAGACGCTATGTGCTCAGAATAATCTTGTTGTAGGCGAGACCCAGAGAACATCCATTTGCATGTAATGAAGGTGACAGTGAATCTGTGGTCTGCCGAGAGGCGCTTGGCTAACTCGGCAAAAGGGATGAGATGACCCATTCTGCCACTGGGAAAAATGGCGACATGAGGCTTTCAGCTTCGCATTGTCTCCTGACTTCACAAGGACGAATTCAGCAGTTAAGCTTCGCATAAAAGTGTGAAAATTTTACAAGAAGTTCAGCAACATGCAAGGAGATCTCAGGATGGGAAGAAAGAGTATATATACTCTGCGTGGTAATCAAATCAGTACATAAATAAAATCAATTACTCGTTTTCAGTTGTTCTAATGTGAACGTCCACAACCACCATCATAATGTTGTTGTTGTTTCTAATTACGCGACTGTTTATGAGCCCCAGCCATCATCCAATGTAGTTGAACTATCAATTACCATAATGCTTTCCAATGCAGTTGAACTATCAATTACAATAATGCTTGCTAAAAATACAGCGACCTGTAGTTTTGGGGAATATTTTGTTGGCAAAAAATACAGAGCTTTGGCAGTTATCTAAAAATTCTATGATTTAGGTAGCGGTCTAAAAATACAGAGCTCTATAATTTTTGGTAGCGGTTTAAATATTCAATGATTTAGGTTGGATGGCCAAATACTTCAAATTGCAATTTCAACAAATATAAATTTCAGATTTTATGATTCTATTGATCACTAGATTCAGGTGATGCAGGGTTTAGTTTAGTGGTTGCATAGTATCCTTTCTCCATAAACGGCGTTGTCTAGGACTGAATCATAGTGAATTGATAGTCTCCATTATGTTAGATTCAAGTGACTTATAATGGGTGCATAGTCTCCATCTTCCATGGCGTGAGATAAACAGCGTCGTCTCGGAGTCAATCGTAGTGGTTGGAAGTCTCCATCTTTCATGGCATGAGATAAACGGCGTTGTCTCGGTTACATAGTCTCCATCGATTTAAAAGAGTGTTAGGTCATACTACCTCACTTTTAAAAAATATTTAAAATAAAAATAAAATATTATTTAAAAAATTATTATAAAATAAGTTCAATCAATTTAAAAAAAAATTAGGTAATACTTTATAATCCTTAAAAATTATTAAAAATAAAAATAATAATTCATTTAAAAAAATATTAAAATAAGTTTAAGTAATTTAAAAGTCATTAATAATAAAAATAAAATACTTGAAACAATCTATATAGTAATGAAAGAAAGATTATATTAAAAACACAGTTATACAAAATAAAAATAAAAATTGTATTAAACAACCCTCTTTAGTACTCCAATCACATGTGTACATTAACAAAACATGCTCAAACAAACTTCTTTAGTACATGAATAAGAATTCACACAAGTTTATTTATGATATTCACATGGGTACATTAACAAAACATGCTCATGCATATATATTTACTTTATAGAATTTGTATAAATTAGAATTCGTATATTAGTGGTAAGTTATATTCCATGTATGTAAAGGGCTACCATGTATCTTTTATTATTCAGTTTTTTTATGTAAAAAGAGGAAAGTTATTGGTGACAAATTTATTATTCGGTACTTTGTATCTAAAAAGAGGAAGGCTATTGTTTACATTTTTTTTTGTCGAGGGATGAAATAGTTGACGTTACCATTTAGCAAAGAATAATGAAGACCAATAGAATGCCATATGATGGTGGTTAAGAATAAGGAGACATTGTTGGTTGAATCTTATTACAATTATTTTCAAGCAAGGTATTTGTCTATTGTTTAGGAATTTGCATAATGTTGAATTATATCTTGTAATGATTCCCAATTTGGACATGATATTTAATGGTAACAACGATCTCATTAAGAAGTCCAATATACCAAACACACTACACCTAATCTATTCTCTCTTCCTAAATCATTCAAGACATTATCATACACTACCGCACAATTGTGTCTACATGAGGTATTTCATGATCTTTTAGCTATGCATGAATGTGGGTATCGAAATTGTGAAGGACAACATGTAATCTGCATAGAAGGATACCTGCACGATACTCGAGCGTAAACACTATATGCCCTAATACAGTATAATACATGTTTTATAAGATGGAAAATAAACCATTGGATATGAAATGATTAAAATATAAATGTGTATACCCCAATGTATATAACATTTATCACACTACTAGAAGGTTCATATTATTTGTCATGCAAAAGTTTCATTGTTTTTTGCACCCATCGACTCTAATCATCACAAACAAACATTTAAATTTGAAGGATATGCCTTGAATTGATTAATTGAAGTGTCATTGGAGTTCAATGTTAAGTAGTTATTATAAACTATGTGTTAGATTAGGTTATTATAATGCACAACCTACCTTGATCATTTCATTAATGATAAGTATAAGTTTGTGGGACCCAAAATTTGAGTAGTATTGGAGGTATTAATATATTGAGAAAACAATAAAAACCGTGTATCAAACTAATAAATGTTGTATAGGTTGAGATATACATCAATGCATTTAAAATGATTTAGATCTAGTGTATATTTCAACTTATACAACATTTATTACTAATAGTGTATATTTCAACTTATACATTTATTACTCTATTATAGATTACATAATGTTAACCAATAAATTGAATCCCTTAACATTACTCATAGATATGTGTCAACTACAACTTTAAGTACAATCACATTAAAAATATCAAAACGCAATTTAAAAAATCTTAAACAAAAGCAAAATACAATAATACCCAAATTATGTGTGATATACATTACACAATGAAAAATAAATGCATACACATATCTTCTAAGAACTTTATAGAATATTTTTCAAAAGACAAATACTAACAAAAATACTAAACAGTTTAGATGCTTCTCTTCTCCGTTTTAAAATAATTTAATGGGGAAATTCCCACACCCTTCTTTCCATTCCATTTATCATAAATAGTGTTATAAACATTAAATCAAATGAAACCTGCAACAAAAATATCTTAAATAAAGTTCCAAGCATTTCGAACTCATGGATAAAGTTTAGAACATTCATAAAGTTCTGAATAAAGTTTCTTTTAAATAACGTTCCAAACAAAGTTCAACGCATTCAAGACATCCTACTCATTAAAGTAAAATGCCTTCAAAACATTAATTGTACATTAAAAAAGAGTTTTAGATTAAAGTTCCAAGCATTCAAACCTTAAAGATAAAATTCAAAGCATTCAAGACTTATTTTTTAAAGTAAATTTATTTGAAAATATTATCTTAAATAAAGAAAATTTAGATTAAAGTTTTAAACATTTAAAGTAAATTTATTTGAAAATAATATCTTAAATAAAGAAAATTTAGATTAAAGTTTTAAACATTTAAGAACCCTAGCAGGCTAGGCTCTTTCTTTAGAGCATTCTCTGGCTGGCTAGTTAACCCTAAAATGTGCACAAAAGCGAAATACCGTGTCATGAAAGTTCCAGAGAAGTAGGTCAACAGAACAATTTCTTGCATTCCACGCACACGGGTCATATTCGTATTCAGATCCAATTAATTAAAGAGTCTTAGCTTTTACATTCTTGTCAGTCAATTTAGTCGGTAGTTGTTTCCTTAGCCAATAATTAACATTTTCCCCGATGTTACATGGCAACTTACATATTCGGTTGTGCCAAACCATGGCCCTGCGACAATTTTTTTTTTGACATCCAAACAAATTCAGGTAACAGAATCTACTGGTATGTGCCATGCACTTCCTGTGTTTGCTTGATGATGAGGAACTAACAATTCCATAAAGTTGTCACTGTTTCAATATCTCTGGGAGAACCATATCAACGTCTGCTAATTCCATCAGTTACGATTCACAGCCATGCCATCCCTGGAAGAGCTCATTCCCTCAAAAGAAGACAGAGATTTTCAACCCTGTAAGTTTTGTGTAGAATTTGGGTGGAAAAATATCGACTAGAATCACAGAAAAATGTTGAAAGGTCAAATCTTAAAATGGCGACTGTGTTCAAGAAGCCTTGAATTCTGTTGATTTCCTATTTATGCTAGTCTATAAAGAAACTTGCATATTTTTATAACATAAGTCAAGAATATTACTAGAAGTATGTAAGGAAGCTTGAATATGCTTGTTTTATGCTACATTGCAATAACCTATATTGTATTTAAATGGACATTTTTTAATTCATTTTTGTTTTAATTTCTTTCAAATTGTAATTATATTTGTTTTATCATATATTTTTATAGCAAAATTATCCTATTGCTATATATTTTCAATCTCTTCTTAGGAGGCAGGTACTAAGCAACTTTGTTGCTTATTCCACTTGTTTTAAATAAAGTTTGGTCTGTGTATTATATTTAATTAATTTAAAGAAAATTATTGGAATGTTATTAAAAAAACATTCTAGGTATATTGTTATTGTGTAAGAATGAATGTTTTAGTATAGAAATATAATTTTGTAGGGATTTTTAAATCTAAAAAGTATTTTAGGTTATTGTTATTTTATAAAATGATTAAATTTATTATCTAATCATATAAATGTTTTAGTATGAAAATAGAATTTAGAAAGGACTGATTTGTTTATTTAAGAAGCATAGTAGGTAATCAAAATTATTATAATTTTAAAATTTTATGTATCAAATACACAAAATAAAATAAAAATGGAAAGAAATAGTAACTCAATGCCTTGAGAACCAGAAAAAGAGATGAATAAGAAGCCTCTTCAAGGGAAACCTCCTCGTCGAGTGTATCAAATGCACAAGACAAGATGAGATGATCCCAAAAAAATGTCTCCTTATTGTGTGTGTAGGAGATAAAGGGTGCAATTAAGGTCCTAGCCAACCAATAAATGTAATTCTAATATAATAATAGAAATGTAATGTCACAATATATAGGACTTAACATAAAATGTGTATGTTATGGCCTCCCTTGCTAGAGTGCAATTGGCATAAAAATGTGATTGTTGGCATCTCATGGGAGATTAATGTATTTGTTGAAGTAGACAACTGGAACTATTGGCAATTTTGAAGGCTTAGAGTTTCATCCATATGAAAAAATAATAACCTACCAAGAGCTTTGTTAAGAAGTCCAAACTCGACCCATAAGTTGGATGTTAATGTCACTTGTTCTTTGGTGTGTGGCTTACTTTTGCATCAAGTGATCATATTCAATCCAAGTAAATTTTTTTCTTTGTTCTATAGGGATGCGTGCAATTGACATTTTTAACAATTTCAACAAATGTTTCATTATGCAATGTGATTATTTGTTAATTGCATGTAAACACATTAGAGTTTGAAACGTGTGTTGTTCCTCATAGTAAAGGAAGGACACCATATTTTAGACATGAGGAGGTTGGCGACATGTTTCTAAACGTTACATAGGATGGGTCAATCCCTTTGTTGTTGGATGATAGTTTCCAATGTAATTGTGTTAAAACTTCACCAAAGTGTGTTTCTATGTGATATTCTTGTATACATTGAAGTGTCATTTACATGTCCCATTTATCCCAGGTATATAACAATATAATAGAGTAATCACTATGGATATCTCTATATCAATGTAATGAATTATGAAGGAACTCATCAACGTGGTTGAAAAATGGGTCATTGTAGCTCTTCTGGAATTAATGAGAATGCAACAAATATGTTGTAGATATATTAGAGAACACTAAAAAAATAGGTTAGGAAAAAACAGTTAGAAAATCAATTGTGCGGCATTAGTGCAAAGAAGAATCTAGTTTTTGCCAGTTTAGATTGGTAACATTGAAAAAATGATATGGAATACTCATAAATTGACCAATTATTGCACCGAGAGTAGAGAGGTGCTCTCCATCCCAACATGAGGGAGATGTTGTCATGTTGCATTATGTGACATAACGTTCCCATTTTTTTTAAGTAATTAAAATTTTATGTCGACTCATAACTTGTCAAAAATAAAAAGTATTTAAAAAATGATGTCATCTCATAACCTATCAAAAATAAAAAGTAATTCAAAAATTCATGTCGACTCATAAAACAAATTTAAATAAAACCACATAGATCCATCTTAAACCTAGATCTATTAATACCAACATCTAATTTCTTGGTGTGTAATTTTTGTTATCTTAACTTTTTACACATTAATAAAAAAATTACACCTCAAGAACTTGGATCCCTCTGGGTGCTTCATATATCTGAATTTGAGATGGATCTATGTTGGTTTATCAATATTCCATCCATATGGTTAAGAAATATGTAATAAGGAAATATAAACTACAATCCCATACTAAGAAAATATGCAGGTACATTGGGATAGACAAAAAGTCTTAAGAAATCAAGCAATCAAATAAAAATAGAAACTTTGACCTCAAAAAATACATGGTTATTAAATAAGTAATTTGCAACCACATAATATCTTCACTCAATCCTCTAAAATCAAACAATCAAGGCAATATTTTCCAAAAATGTGTAGAAATCAAGGAGTTGATATTAAGCCAATGTTCGATTTCAAAGATCAATAATATTATTATAATTATTTGGTAAGGCGTCAATGGAAATTTGGTAGGAAAAACTTCAATGAGCAGTTCACTTAACTACTAGGGTTCGTGCGTTCTTCTAGTGCTAGTGTTTCAATCGATCCATGGCTGAGCCTCTGAACCCTGTGCTAGGGGCGAATCTCTCCTTCTAATCGTGCCTTCTCCGTGCCATCTCTTCGGCCACAGCTGCAGCTCCAAAATCTGAAACAAATCAAGAATCCTGATTTGTAAAGCTCACCTTGATGCCTAAAGTCAAAATCTCTTCTGCCTCTTCCAAGAACAAAATAGTAGCACTTTTATAGAAAGGTCTAATTGGGCATTTCATGGGAATTTGGTCGTCTCCAAGATTTATGGAGGCATGGCTGAAAAAAAATAGAGGCTGATAATCAATGAAGAAATAGTTCAAAATTTATGTGGGAAAGAGTTTTTTAGTTTCATGTTTGAAAATAAAGAAGATAGAGATTTAATTTTTAGAAGCATACCTTATTTCATGGGGCCAAGGGGTATGTATCTCAACCAATGGAATGCTTCTTTCGATCCATAAAAGAACATTCCTTTTGAAGTTCCAGTATGGGTCGAGCTTCCTCACCTTTCTTTGCATTGTTGGGGATATGACAACCTCATAGCCATAGGCAACACTCTAGGGAAGTACATAGACAAAGTATAACCACACCCTCGTCTTTTCTCATGTGCTTGTATTTGTGTTGACGTGGATCTTGAAAAGGGGCTACATGAGGAGATAAATCTCACAATGGACAATTGGAATCACTTGTAAAAGTTCTATTATCAACATATTTATTTTAAGTTCAAGGCTTTTCATGAGTATGGGCACTTTTCCAAAGGTTTCCCTAAAAGAATGGAGCAGGTATAAGAAGTATAGGGATAAGGGGAATGGAACGCGATTCAAAAAAAGGAAGAAAAGGACCACCCCCTCCCCCTCATCCTCCTCAAAATAAAGTTGAGCCTTTTGAAAATAGGTTTCAAGCCTTGGATTCCCAATATCTCGGATCGAAGGAAGAAGGGAAAATGAGGGAAGAAACCCCAAGAGGCAATAAGGAGGATTCGCTCATTCTTGAGGAACTAGGTCAAGAGGGAAACTATGTCCCAACTTTACCACATAGACCCATAATCAAAGTTAGATTGAACCCTAGTAGATCTGAGGTGTCAGGTTTGGTAACCAAGTCAAGATCGAGATCGATCCAATAAGATTCATCGGAACTAAGAGAAGAAAGCAAGTATTTGATGGAGAAAAAAGGGTGTAAACCCTATAAGACGCACAGAGAAGAGCAAGCCGAGAAAGAAAATGAAGAAGGGAAACAAACATGTCTTGATCAGCATATAAAGAACCTGACTAAACAATAAGCAGTGTTAGGAGAGAATATGAATGAAAAATCCAACACACAAACTCTTAATAAATAATGCAAATAGTCTCATGGAATTGTAGAGGGTTAGGTGGAAAGAATAAGGTAGATTCAGTGAACAATAGAAGAATATGATAAAAAAATAAAGAGTCTCTATCATTTTTCTCCAAGAGACTAAGATGAGTGAAGGGGATAACTTATAAGTAATGAAAAAAACTTGGAAGAACGGTGAAGGATTTTTTGTTGGGGTAGCAGGTCTCTCACAAGGCATGTCTATATAATGGAACAAGAGTAGTTTTACCTTAGTTGAATAATGGAGAACTCAAAACTGGATAATGGCAGAAATTAAAGACAAGGATGAAAATGAAAACATTAAAAATTTAAATGTTATTGGAACAACTCTTTACAACAAAAATCAAGAGTTACGACAATCACTTAAGGGTTTTAGATCATTGGATCTGCACACCCAAGTAATTGTTGCTAGATATTTCAATGCAATGATTTGGGCAGCAAAAAGGAGGGATGGGTCGAAGGTGAGAGATCCTTTTGGAGAACATTTGGAGGAGTTGCAGTCGTCATGGGACCTCACCAATATCAAGCCGTATAGAGGGAAATACACATGGAATAATAGAAGAATTGGAACGGGTCATATCATGGAAAGACTCGATAGATTTATGATAAGTGTCTATTTCCTCCAAAAATATTCCATCCCTACCTCCCAAATTTTGGATTCCTAATTTTTTGACCACAAACTAATCCTTCTTTCCTTTGTCCTCCCAAAGATCCTTGGTCCACTTCCCTTTACATTTATTTCCACTTGGACCAAGGAGGAGGAGGTTTTCAATATTGTGTCAAGCCTCATGGAGAACCTTTATTTAGGGCACCTCAGGGTATATATGGGAATCCAAATTGAGAGCAACAAAACAAGCAATAAAAATCTAGGCTAAAAAGAAGAAGGAGGCAAGGTGAGAGAAGATCAAGGTCCAAAAGGATTTGGGATTCCTTCAAGAGGAAATGGAAAGCTGTGATATTACTGAGGATCATATTTTGAAGGAAAAAGTACTTGAGAAAAAGATATAGAAGTTGGAAAGGAAAGAAGAGGAAGAATTGAGAATCAAATCCAGAAGTCTATGGTTGAAAGCTGGTGATCAGTACACCAAATATTTTCATAACCAACATCGAGAAAGAATTAGGAGAAACACAATTTTAGAGCTAGAAATAGAAGTAGGAGAGAACCTTAATTTAGGCCCTCAAATTAAAGACACCATCTTTAATAATTTTAGGAGCCTTTAATCTGAAGAAGGAGGTGAGGAGGTTGTTTCTACCTATTAGGATTAATTAATCCTCCATTTTCCCACTTAGTATATTTTTCCATTTTCCTAGATTAGAAGGTCTTCATCACTTCACTCTTGCATGGGGGAAACGCCTAGGGGAAACCTACCACTCAATGCGCCCATTTGCATGAATTTAGGGGATCTAGGGACCAATCCCTTTAATTTAGGAACCCATTTTTAGTACCACCAGGAGTCTCGAGTAGTTGACTCTAATAGGTATTGAGTTATGTTCAGCTATGCTTTGAATCCCGTCAGTTAATTCATTCTCAGCCTCTCTAGCACCATTTTCCATGATTCAAGGGAGGTTGAGCGCATTTACTCACCTAACCTCTTCAATTAACTAAGTTTAGACTGGATCAGTGATCTGAAGTTGCATTAGTGAGCTCTAGTGGTGATTTTCCCACATCGAGTTAGCACCGGAGTCAATTTGAGTTGGTGAATTTGTATCCCCTTCAAAGTATTTGAATTATCCCTATAGTATGACTATTGTATTACAGAGACATGATTGATAATTGATGTAATGATATTCTGGTCATTTTTTTCCTCAAGAGTGTGTAATTTCTTCCATGAATCTATTAATCATATTACATTGAATTGTCAATTCTTCTGCAGCCTTGTTTTTAGATTGCTTTCATTCAGGCCCGAGGATCCATGCTTCACTAAAATTAACATGGTATCAAATCAGGTATTCAGGCCGACAAAAAACCTCAGAAGCTTCCATTGATGCACTAGAAGCAATTGGGTTCCACATAAATCCAGGAATTATTTCCTTGCTCCCTCTTAATTCTGTCTAGAGTAGTATATCCAAGTGTGATGCACCTAGAGAAAGTGCACATGTCGAAGTGGAGAGTGTTTGATCTGGTTTTATAGTGAATTTAAGAGATTTTAGATAATCAAAGAGGATTTGTGGAAGGGCGATATGTAATGGATAACATTGTGATTTTCCAAGAAGCTATTCAATCAAGCTATACAATGAAGGAAAGGGGAGTGGCTATCAAATTGGATTTATCCAACTCCTTTGATAGGGTTCAACATAAATTTATCTTCAAGGTGATGCACTCCTTTGGGTTTTCTCCCTTTGTTATCATATGGATAAGAGATTACATTAGTGGGCCTTGGATAGCTTCTCTCCACAATGGACAACCCACTCGGTTTTTTAAAGCATCCAAGGGAATCCTCTAGGGTTGTGCTCTCTCTCCTTTTATTTACATTATTGCAACCGAAGCTTTGAGTAGGTATCTCAACTATGTTGCAGACTCAAGTATGTTGCCAAGAATTTCTATAGTTGCAGGGGTCAGTCCTGCCAAAAATTCCCAGTTTGTTGATGATACTATTCTTCTAGGGAAGGCCTTCAAGACAAATGCGCAAATTTTTTCTCATGTTCTATCCTCTTTTATTCGAGCTTCGGGAGGAGAAACCAATACTTGTAAGTGTTGTATTTATACCTAGAATTTCTCATCCATACCTAAATTTAGAAATATCGATAGATTTGGGATTTAAAGTGATTGGAAACTAGAGGTCCTTTTAATATTTAGGCATACCTATATCTTCAAATGGAAAGGGAGAGGGGTGGGGTGAAGTAGTTATCAAAATTAAGGAGAAAGCACAATCATGGGGAGATAAATGGTTAAACCTAGTTAGGAAAATAACCCTCATTAAAGTAGTTATGTATTCGATGCCTATCTTTCATAGCTCCATCCTATTATGCCCGAATGGAGTGATGAGCGATATCAATAAAGCAAACATGAGTTTTTTATGGAAGGGAGGTCTAAACGAGGGAATGAAATTCAATCAAATCAACTAGGAAACAATAAGAAGGGAGAAAAGACAGGGAGGAACAAGGATAAGGGAACCACGAATAATGAACTTGGCATTGAGAGAAAAAATTTCATGGAGGCTCACCTCCAGTAAGTAGGAATGGTTAAAGGAGGGGATTATCAATAAGTATATCAAGCGCAGTGGGGTCTAAAGTCTGGATTCTCCTATGACAAGGGTAGGGTCTAAAATATGGAACCCATGTAAAGGGGATTTTTCTATCATTCAAGAGAACTTGTATTGGATTCTAGGAAGTGGAAAAAGAATAGACATTTGGGAGGAAAAAATAATGAACCACCCCCAAGGATATGGATGCAGTTGAACGAATACAAGAAACTATATGATCTCTCCTCTTGAAATACCAATGGGAGTTGGAAAGGATGGAAAGATCTTGTGATTGTTTCTCACTTGCATTCCAACCTTCAATATCTTTTCCATTCTCTGAATGGTATGCCCCCATTGAACATCAGGGAATGTGACTCTAAGGGATGGGGTGATCATGGAATATACATAGGAAAATAAGGTATCAAGGTTATCCTACATAGAGTTTCAGAAGCTCATGAAGAAGGTGTGTGGAAGAGAGTTTGGAAGCGGGATTGTCGTTCCAATATGAGAGCCTTCACATGGGTTCTAATTCATAGGAAGATTTAGACAACTGAAAACTTGAAAAGGAGAGGGATCGAGGGGCCAACTAGATGTGTATTGTGTCAAAAATAAGAGGAATCAATCACTCATGTCTTCACCAAATGTGAATTCCCTTAAAAAATTTGGGGGAAAATAAGATAGGAGATATAGATAAATCTTGTCCTGCCTAATAAATTAAGTGGTTTTTTAAAAGGTTGAGGAATTTTTTATCCAAGCATGACCCCCAAGAAAAAATCCTTGGCAGATATATGGAACATGCTTCCTAAATATATCAATTGGCAGATATGGCTCATGAGAAATAAGGCGAGCTTTGAAGGGAAGCAAGTTAACATGGGTAGGATGCCAAGAAAGGCTAATATCCAGATGAAATAATTCTTGTCTACTTGTGGATGGGTTCTAAACACAACCTTATTCTCCCCTCTTGAAGTGGAATGGGACACATATTTATTAAAATGGGCTCCCTTCAGTCTAAATTTCTTTCCGCCCCCCAAAATCAATATTTTTCCCAGATAGGATTTCAGACACAGAGGGATTCAGTGTCAGTACCAACTCTTTTCTTTGATGGTGCATTGAAAGGTTACCCAGGGGAGGCAGGTGGGAGAGGGGTCATTTATGACCCCGAAGGTAATAAAGTCTCTCAGTTTGCTTGGGGTTTAGGGAAAAGAAAGAACAATCAAGAAGAGTGGTATGCCTTGATGCAAGGAGTGAAAGTAACAACCACCCTCATTTGTTAATCCTATTCTGTGTTTGGGGATTCAAAAATAATTATACAAAAAATGAAGAAATTTCAAGCTAGATTAGTTATTGAAGCCAATAAGATGCAAAAGTGGGTTTTGGCCAGAATTCAGGATTTATCTTAAGTTCAATTCTTCCATATACTTAGGCACAATGACAAGGAAGATGATGTAATGACCAATAAAGGTTCCAAGCTAAAGCAAGGTTACATCTCTATGGATAATATTCCCCCTTATTTCAATTGGTCACCATGTTAGTGAAAGGCAATGTCCTAAAGGATCATAATGGTCTCGCACTCATCTCCCTCCTTGTACAAAGGATTTCAAAGAGTATGGGAAAGGGGGGACAAAATGGCTTCACTATAACTCCCAGTTTATCCGGTGGTCAAACACGTTCCAAGGTTTGATTACGCGACTGATAGGTGGAAGGAAGTTTAAATGCCCACAAGAATCAATATTAATGTCCAAGTTCTTGAAAGAGAATTCTCTGTAGGCGTATTCATTTATGGCAGGGGTCTATAGATATCGATACTTCCTCTAGCATGTGTTGAAGGAAAGGTTGATGGGAACGATAGCTATGTGGTTTAATTCGCTTAGGAGGGATCAGATAAGCAACGTCTTTGTATTTATTAGTGCATATCTCCTCTCTAGATTATCAATTATTTTTTTCCCTATCATATTGGCGATATGGAGAGGATTCTGAATGAAATTTGAGAATCCAAGTTTGTATCTATGGACACCAAGAAAGGTATGCGCAACACCTTTGAGCTCACCCAGGAAGCACTCAAGGAGAATAGGAAAATGAGTATGGATATCTATAGGTTGGACATGAGAATGGAGGATGTTGAAATAAATTCGTAGGTTCAGGTGGGAGACATTGAGGAAATGCGGCAAGAGATGAAGCGTATAAAGGACAACTGGATAACTAACTTTGAAGGTATGAGGAATTCATGGTTGAAATGAAGAACCTAATCATGGAAGCTATATCGACAGGCAAATACAGGAATGAGGATAGGTTTATCCATATTTAGGACGAGATCACATTAGTTAAAGAAGTTGTTGAAGGATTTGAAGGAAATTTGGACATTCAAAATCATAAAGACATCAACGCAACAATGGAGGAATGTGACAATTCACAGCTAGAAGTGTTCTAGGGACGACAACAGGAATTAATTCTTGTCTCTATGTTTTACTTAATAGTTATAGATGTTTTTTTTGTATACAACTCTACTATCAATTTGTAAGGATATACTTTGTTAAAGGCATACATTTTGCTCAAAAGCTAGGTTGAAAACTTTTGTTAGACACCCAAAAGACATCATCTCTTGGTGATCTCTCTCCCAAGGATTTGAAATTGGCATTTTTTTGCATGAATCTCGGCTCTGTATACTCTCTTTTTATCGTTTAATATAAATTACTTGTTTATGTTTAAAAAAGAAGAAGTTCTCTTAGACACCTAAAACTTGAAGCAAAAGCATCAAGAAAATAATGTTGTTTTTTGTTTTGAAGTTGGAAATAAAGAGATTAGATTAGTGAAATCAACTCAACTTGATAAGATCCTTGTAATATATGTTAGGATTAGGTTGGAATGGGAAAAATGTACTGAAATGTGTTTTAATGCCCATGGGGTTGTGTATGGAATTCACTTATAAGACATTCTTTGCAACAACACTTGTATTAATGAATGTTGGTTGACATCTAATTAAACCATCAGATCCTATACACTAGCAGTTACCACTTACCAACACAAGATGGATGGTGGTCAATACCACTTACTAATTGGGTATGGACGATGATCAAAACAACATGGAATGGAGAATGATTAACACACCAAAGGCCTACTCGAAGGTGTATCAATCAAGTCCACTCATAACACATTTTTATTTTGTGGAAGTGTAAGCATGTAACTCTTAAAGGAATATCTTGTATATTTTTCGCTATTGAAGAGAACCATGTACTTTGTTGTTGGAAGAGGACATCATATTTCCTTCGATGAGGTAGAGGTGGGGCATTGAAAATAAATACATATATGAGCTTGAAAATGGAAATAGTGACAAGCTCTGCCATGGCAATCAATTTTCCATGATGTACCATGTGTATTGTTTCCTTCCTTTTATGTGTTTGATGGATAGGAAATTATAGGTGCATTGTCTAACGCAATAATGCATGTATTTTAGAGAGAATGTCATATTGACACTCAAGTGGAGCCTCTCATTACTTAAAATATCTAAAGTTAAGATGGATTTATTCCATGTGATGATGCATCTCCTTTATGGGATGTAGAGTGCATCTCACCTTCATTATGCAAAGGTTCAAATAATAGGTAAATGTGTTGAATCAATAACTTATTTAATTTTCACAATAGCTAATAGGAATTCCAAAACTACCTCTAGTTACATGGAATGAGGTTCTAACAATTGGTAAAATAATTTTTTTCTTCTCGATATATAACGATGTTTTTTAAAAAAGTTGATATTCAAATTAATCTATATTAAATTTGAAATTTAAGATATCAAATTTATTTAAATTTCCATTATACATGATGAACATATATTTCTAGAATTATTAAAAATAGAAATATAGAATTTCTTTATGTATTGATGATGTTCTTTATTTTTTAAGTTTGATTATTGCATAAATATATGTTTTTTATAACCTAGGTAGGCAAGACTTGGAACATCTATTATGTATACCATTTAAATAATAATAATTAACAAAAAATATTGTGTACATTCACTATTAAATTTAAAAATAAAGCTATATATTAAAGTCTCCAAACATAAATACAATTACTAAATAGATTTATATTAAAATCGACAACCTCATTTTTAATAGATAGTAAGATCAATCCCCGTATGTTGGCTCAATATATTTTTTTTAACTAAAAATAAAGTAGTAATAATAATGTTCTAGTCTCATTGATACTTATCTTTATCATTTCTCATTAATATTTGTAATCAATGAATTTGTAAGTAGGTGTAAGAATTGCATTAAGAGTAATTAGATGCATTTAAAGCCTTGTGTCACATATGCAATATTAATAAATTAAATAGAAAAAGTTTGACCTTTAAAAAATGAAAAAAAAAATCATTATAATAAATAAACCATCTTAACTTTGGATCTACCAAGCATTAAGATGGATCGAATCCCTCAAGAAAAGGTTTGCACGAAGAATTTAATCTCTCTAGACACTTGGTATATTTGGAATTAAAATGGATCTATACTTGTATTAGTAGAATTGGAATTCAGATGAATCTATGCTGATATAAAATTATAATGAAATATGTTTACTTTGTTTTATCTAACCTTTTTTAACTTATTTTTTTCCTATAATAATAATAATCTAACCTTTTGTTCAAAGTTAGTTAGGATATTGATCAAGTGGACCATTTTGTAACGACTTATAAGGCTTATAAATAGAGTTAGGAGTGTAGTCATTGATATATAGATAGGGAGATAGAGAGGATCGATTATTGATGATATGTCATGTTGTGATTATGTAAGTCTTATATGCGATCTAGTTCGGAGGAACGAATGTAATTTATGGTCTGAGGCTAATCAACCAAGGGATGTTTTGTGACATATTTATGGGATTTATAATATGAATATTTTGTTGGTGATATCTCTTTGTTTCTTGTCTTTGTTGAATGGTGAATGATGCGAAGTCTATAATGTTGTGATCTCTGTGTTTTATGGGTAAATCTGAATGATGCAAATTTTTTCTGGGTTTATTGGTATGTTATATGTCAATGTCTTTATGAATCTAAAATATGATGAAAACTTGTCTTTTTCGATCTAAATATGAGTAAATGTGAATGTAATCTATGAGGAGATATCGAACTAGTTAATAGGAAGAGTAAAACCTGGATCTCTAGTAGATGTTGCGGTAGAACAATCGATAGTAAGCAATTCCTCTTCCCTCTGTGGAAACTTGGTTCCTGCAGTCCTCCCTCAGATATCTCGAGTGAGACTGCACCTACTTCGCTGGTGTTGTTGGATAGGGTAAAACATGTTTGGGCCAGTGATTAGGTATTTTGTGTCGATGGGTGTCTCCAGATATGCAAAGTAAACCCCTCTCGACATAAGTGTGTCAACAAATGGTTCTATTTCTGGGACCTTATTGTGAAAGAAAAGAAGAGGACATGTTATGGCATCCAATGAAACCAGATATCCAGGACTGGTTCGATCAGAAGGCTAGAGGATTTGCAGAAGAATAAAATCAGAACCCTTAATTAACAACATAATATTGGTTAGGAAGATATATCTATTCTGATATTCATGAGATATTCTTCGTTGAGTTTTCAATACTACTATATGATTCATTGGCACAACCTCCTTTCCGAAAGAGTAATTTCCAAGGAGGTGAACTTGATCATTAGACCCCATAACTAATTCAACAACTGCAAAGGGTGAACTACAAATCATCACGGGCTGTTGAGGTGTGGATAGACAACATATTGGAAGGATACATCACTGAGTTCGATGTTGACACAGTCAAATCCTACAATGACTCAGAAAGAGAATTCTTTGAAGGACCAAGGGGGAGATTTCTATTATCACTACAACTATGGATTAAGATGCTCATCTGTGAAAAAGGAATACTAAAAATGAATAATGATGACTAAAGCACTAGTGTGCAGAGGTTGTGGATACTGCGAAGGTGAGGGGTTGGATGGAATGATATAGGGTAGATGGATGGAAGTTACGTCGATATTGTGAGGGAAGCCGTGGAAGAGTGTGGTCTCCTATGAAGTGGGGTGAGGTTCCAGCAAGACAAGAGGCAAAGGACTGAGGAGATTCCTGGTGCGACCGGAACAAGAAATTGCAAGAAGGGACCACAAGGGACTAAGTGACCCTACATTGACAAAGGAAATGACCAGGCTATGCCTGAGTCCAAGGAAGGACCAAAAAAAGCGACAACGTACCTACACCTTCGAGCACTATGCCAAACTTAGGAGGATAAAACATGAGTTCTTCACAAGGTTGTTTTGCGTGTCAGCATAGTAGTAATAGTAGTGGATCGACGAACATCAGGAGGAGACCCAGAATGGAAGGTGATGACATAAATATACCCTTGTTTCATGCCAATGGGACTAAATATCCCAAAAAATATTGGTTCTTATGTGAAGCAGTATGGACAATAAAGAAAGTACAATACAAAGATATCAAGAAAGGACAACTAGCAACGACCTTTCAAGGTCGGTCCTTGGATTGGTACATGAATTTTTTGCAAGTACTGATGGGGGACCCCCATAAAACTTTAGCACAGATTAGGAACGAATCGATTGAATATTTTAACAAGCCAAAATCTGAATTGCAATACATTACCGAGTTGAAGGAAATAAAACAATACCCAAATGAATCACTATGGGATTTTGATCAAAGATTCAAAACTTTAATGGCTATAATCATTTTAGGAATGAGCGATGTGCAACATAAGGAATGGTTTATCACAACATTTGTACCACACATCCGGATGCCATTTATGCAACATAAGATCGTACCTCCGGTAGAAGCTCTGGAAATCGTGATGAAATTGGAAGATTCACTAGTTGGCGAAACAGGGATTGGTATGAGTCAGATGCAGTCGCAATTGGAGTACCTCACTATTTAGTTGCAATATATGAAGAAGCGAAAATAATTCCATGAATATGTATGGTGAAGTCGATGCCGAATAGAGGGGCATCATAAGGAACAATGCCTAGACTTCTATGAATATTTACAGGCTAGAGCTTCGAATCCATTAAGTCAAGGAGGATTACCATGGTTCCGGATTTGTCAGACTAGAGGACATCAATCTGAGGAATGCATATACCTGCAGAAGGTTGTGGAAAAACCAGTGAACCTTTTCTGCATTTTTTTTCGATTAGTTGGCCATGAAGAAAAGGAATGCAGAGCGTACGAATTGCTCCAAGGAAGGACTATGGATACATATATTATGAAGGGAGAAGAGGAACAACCAGTGGAAATACCATAGCCATAGTATAACCAGCCACATTTATAGTATACTCAACCAAAACCTAATCAGTTGTAATAGCAGTTCAACCAACCACAATATAACCAACAACAAGGACGATTCCAAGGAGTATTCTGCGGATGTCGTAATGGAGGATTTGGTCACAGAGGAGCTATGGGACGAGTTCACGAACCAGTAACATGTTATAATTGGGGAGTATGGGAAATTATCAGAGAGACTTCCCGAATATACAGTCTCAATGTACTTATTGAAGTGTCACATACCAAATCGTTGAAGAATTCCCAAAGTTGATTGCAAAGTGGCAAGCGAAGAATGCACCGCAACCATAGCAGAACAAGAATGCAGCTAAAAACCAAAATTCGTGACTAAATGTAGGGAATATCTCAGTTGAACTGAGAACTCAACCAACGAATTTCTGAGTAGTAACCCGAGGGGGAGATATGGAAAGAACTGATGGACCACTAATAAATATCTGACTAACAACTAGAAATAAGGTTTAGTTTGATGTAAACATTGAGAAAGAAACTTTCTTTGACAGAAGAGATAAGCTAAATAAGAACACTGGAAAGTTACCTGTCTATGAGATGCCACTAGTCTTTGATTTGACAAAGTTACCAGGATCTTCAATAAATGTTAGTGCTTTGCAATGTTTTCTAGATAGTTTTCTAATGTTAGTGAAATATCCATATGCATTAGTAGAAAAAAAAATCTCGTTGTATCGACAAGAGGAAGGACGACATAAGCACTCAGTGAATTCGTTGCACAAGAATAAAATGGGAAGGGAAATGAGGATGAATTTCTAGATTGGTGACTATGATGTGGATTTAGTCATCTTGGATATAAGATCAGACGTAAATATCCTGATGAAGAAAACATGCTAAAAAGAGAAATAGTGAGCGAACTTCTTAAGAATTTAATAAAGCAAGTGGTAGCACTCCATGCATTAAGGTTGGATGAAGCAGGCATGGTTGCAAATTGGGAATAATATTATGCATCAATAGAATCAAATCAATTCGTTTCCGATGTCTTCCCTTGAAATATGGTTGTTGTCCGTCTGTTGTACCACCCCTCTCCTCTTTTCCAATGTGGGAAAAAAATCAATCACTAACCAGTGTCACTTGTAATTGCTGGCTGTAATTTGTTCACACACGGAAGAAACACCTACTTCCTAGGGGGTATTAAGAACTAGTCACGTAAAACCTATCCTTCTAATCATGGGCTATCAGAAATTCCACTTTACTAACTAACTAACTAACTTGGCACTTAAATTCAACGGATTCATGGAGCAATTATTGGACCAACAACTATGCAACGGAATCATGCAAGTTACCAACGCATATCCCATGACCTCATATGGAAACCTCCCAAACCCTAAAATGCATGGCACAATTTGTTAAGGACAAATTATAAAACATGTGTGGGATATAATTAGTAACTTATATGTCCAGACATTTCATTTCCTTCTCCATATAATCACCCATACATTTGAGCAATAGGTCAGCATAACCAGTACTCTCATCCTCATGCTATTTGAGTAACATTCTTCTTGAGCATGCATCTCCTCTTTTTATCTTCCTGAGCATAACTTCAAGCCTCTCCTCTGCCTTAGAAATATTAATTTTATTCAATCCTATGAGCTTGTCTTGTCACCACTCTTCAACGTGATCACTATGGTTATCCTGTAAAAGAATGGTGATGATCCTCATGCCTATTTGTACTTTATTGTTGAAAGAGATATCTGTCAATGTAATGACTTTTTATACCCCTAGTAGTTGATCTAGGTTATAATATATAGTTCTACTCCAAGAATTATGAACTTGGATGCATCAACAACATGAACCAAAAATCCAGTTTTGTGGAGGTGCCTTAAGCATTTTCTGCAGATTGCTCTTTTTCCTTTTGGTGGTCTACTAAATCCTATGTTTGATTCCTTTCAATTACATAAATCTTAAATGTAATCACCTGTAGCTTTATCCCATTCTTCTTCAACTACAATATGTTCATGTGAAATAAGTACAATGGTCAATAGAGCAATGCCGTTGGCAAGTTTCGTGAGTTTCAGTCAAGTCTGGAAAGTCTCCATCGAGTACTTGTTTCGCAGTAGAATTATGCAGAATTGCTAGACTCCGTGAGCCTTTGACAACTCTAGTAACATTGCATCTATCTCAATGCTTAGTACTCATTAAAGAGGCTCTGGAGGGAGTGAAATTTTGTGGCAAAGCATGTGATAGTGGGGAAAATAAGCTTTCCCTCTATGAACTCTCTCATAATGTTCAACACCCAAGCATGGTTGTAAATGTACTTGGTTATTTGTTTACACTAATGAACAATATATTGTACCCACTCCAACTTCCCTTAGTCCTCCAAAATCAAGTCTATGTGGTGGGAAACATAAAAGGTCCAAAAAATAATAAGGTATTTTGCACACAACAATTTAATAGCTGCCACATAATGTGCAGTGTTGTCCGTGATTACTTGGACAACATTTTTCTAATGTTCCACAGGGACCCATCCTGTAGGGTTGGGGAGCGGGGACGCGCCCCCATTAGAGGAAATTTGAATTTAAAATGGGCCTTCCAAAAATATTACAAATTCCATGTCATCATGTATTAGCCAATCAAAATGATTTAAATTTAAAAAAGGGAGCACCTGTTAAACATTTTTTTAATATAAATTTGGGGATAGGTATCATAAAAAAACTACTTTTTTTGTTCATATTTTCGACATATCTCCCTATATTTTTACTCAAATTTCAATCGGGAGAGATTGTTGGATGCGGAATTTAATTCTGCATCCAACGAGCTCTCCCGATCAAAATTTGAGTAAAAACACAGGGAGATATGTCGAAAATACAAACAAAAAAGTAGTTTTTTTCTTTTCTTCCTCCAAAATTAATAAATATTATCTTATTATTTTAACTATTATTTTATTAATTTTCCTTAGGAGGCCCATTTTGAGTTGAAATTTCCTCTAATGTATGCTCCCATGTCCCAAAGACGGGAGGGGGACTCCTAGCGAAATGCCTCCCCCCCCCCCCATGTTTTTTTTTGTTTTCCATTATTTACTTTTTAAATCCCTACTTGGTACTAGAAAAATAAATCAGTGTATTTAATATTTACATTGCACGATCATGAATATACATCAAATGAATTATTATTTATTTTTATTTTTATAATTTTAGAGACGTCTCCCATCCCCCATGAATTTCCCCAAAATTTGGGGGTGTCTCCACATGTGCCCAATGTGTGTTTCTTGGCTCCCACATTCCCACATCCCAGAAACTGGGGAAACATTGCATTTTTCACCTCCACTTCTTCCACAACCTCTGCCAACAATATATGTATCATATTTTGCATCCTTCACATATGAAGATGAATCAATAGATTTTAGAAACATGGTTCCTTTAGGGCAAGAAACAAGAAAATTGATTATTGTTCTTCTCCTTTGATCTATCCACCCATCTAACAAGATTGTGCAACCTATAATATCCCATGAGATTTTAATGCCCTCCAACTGTGCCTTGACACACACCAACTCTTCATCTAGATCTTTTCCCCTAAGTGCATTGTAAGATGGGCCTTTGTATTCGGGTTCAACGCTTACAATTGAATCTAGCATGGGTTGATAAAAAAGAGACTTTGCAAGGTTAACTGAGAGGTTTTCATGGACCATGGTATTGGAACCTCCTCATTTCCATATACACTTCCTTCTTTCTCATTATGACTATCCAAGGTTGATTGAGATCCTAGGGTAGTGCGAGGAAGGAAGAAACAAGAGGCGAGACATGGACTTGTTGAAACACTTGATGAACAACTACCCAGAGGTCCCATTGGAGATCTAGATGTTACCAATCGAACAAGCAGGGCACGGTTTAGAAAACATAGGAGGGGAAGGATAGACCCAATGTCACCTCAGTGTATCTCCCTGAACTTCCTTGGTGTTATTCACCCAGGGGAAAGTACTTCAATGATACTTGCAAATGATCTCGAGAAAAACAAATGCTCTCTGTACAATTCTAAGATTCAAGATCAGTGCCTTTGGATGGAGTCAAGCAAGCATCAAATTTTATAGTATACTTTCCAGTGATTTGAAGCAAATCTAATGTAAAGTACAGACTTCCAATTGGATAATGAAGACCAAAATCACTGTACTTTATTTTAGTAAATAGTGATTTGATTGCAACTTGAGGTCTGAAATAAAACACAGATATAAAACAACCACTATCAAAATAAACCACTAAAATTGTATGAGAATGGTTAACTTAACTATATCGTTCAGTATCTTCCATCATCAACATAATCAAGACAAACTTTCGGTATATTCATCCATAAAAGGAGAATAAAGATAACACAATTTGCAATTTTAGGTTTTGTAAGTGTCAACAGTTAATGCACAAGTTAAATATCAGTTCCCTTTGTTGTTATCAGCAAAATGTTAGTTAAACATCAACACAATAATATGGTTTCAAAATCCAAGATGAATCTTCAACTTGAACTTGTTAACTGAACCTAAAAAAATCATTGTAAACAGGCTGCCTCTATAAGCAAATCTCTGATTTTCAATGCAGACCGTAGTAGCACTTGAAATGTTTTTGAAACATACTGAAAAGTTTGGTCTTTGGGAGAAGAATATAATAGGAAGCAGGGTGAATTTAATAAACCAATTAGATCTACAATATAATGCCTATCCTAAAATCTGCGTTTTTCTTTGACAGTCAATAGGAATAATTTCATTCAACACTTTGTTGTCTCCTTAATGCTCAAAATGAGATGCCTTTTAGGATTGATGGATAAATCAAGTAGGGGGGTTCCCTTTGTGGTTTTAGTTTTACAAAAATATTAATATATTTGAAATTATGAATTTGCGATGCTTAGGGTTTTTCTAATTTTTTAGGGCCATTTAGGATTTTTCAATGCAGCTAACTAACATAAAAATGCAGCCTAGCTATAATACATTAAATGCTGAAATTTTGAGTAAAAAAGGTTGACAATAGAAGGGTATTATGATGTAATCTAAATCCCTAGGGCTTTGAGAGATCATGGCTAGTGTCACTCTCTTAGAATGTCCCTCTAGCATTGCAATCTAGGTCATCACCTAGCAACCTCTAGGGTTTGGTAGGTAAGCCTAACCAAGGAAAATGGAGGATTTCAAGGCCCTTAAAGCAAGAGGAAACCATAATACAAGGTGTTTCCTTCACACAAACTTGATAGAATATTGATAAAAAAACCCTAATTCATAAAAAATGCAGCAATACACCCCATACACCACCATTCAGTCAACATAGAAGCATTGGCTTACTAATATTCATCAAGATATGAGCAAAGAAAGAGATTTAGGGTATTCTTGAGCATGTGTTTAGCAAACAATTTTAGTGTCAACCATATCATGTGCAAAAAGAAGCCTTAGATTCATCCACCATTCACCATTCAAGCAAGAGAAGACATCCAAGAGAGGTGTGCATCACTAAGAGAGCTCATTGAAGTAAAAGAAAAAAGAATAACTTCATAAATGAACCATTGTGTTATGATTTTACAATGAGAGGAGAGGTTTTATTTATACATTTTCCTTGTGAGTATTTTAATTTGATCCTATGAGTCTAAAACATAAAATAATAATTTTTAGGGTAAATTCTACATATTAAGAATTCTATCTTAAAATAGACAAAAATTATAAAATTAAGCCTAAATAAGTTGAGGAGAGGTTTCACTTGATGAAGTAGTGAGGCAAGGGGGATTTCATGCCCCATGTAACCCCAAAATGATGCTAGTACCTCAACACCCCCCTTCCAAGACATTGTAGGCTCATTTGTTGGAGGATGATGTCATGGGCTAGGAGCACTAGAGTAGGGGTTTTTGGAAGCTGAAAAACGTCCAAGTAGGTGTAAGGTGTTCTAGGAGGAGATAACTCTTTAGAAAGCACAATCACCTTTGCGTAAGTAAAATCTAGGATGGGCATGTGCCCCAGTAGATCACGCTAGAAACCTCGGAGTACCAACCCATGGGCTAAAAGCCCATCTAACTCCAAAATGATGTTAGTCCCTCAATGCCCCCCCTTCAAAGGCATTGTAGGCTCGTTTGCTGGTGGATGACGTCATGGGCTAGGAGCATTAGAGTAGGGGTTTCTAGAAGTTGAAAAAGGTCCAAGTGGGTGTAAGAAGGTATCTAGGAGGAGATAACCCTTTAGAAAGCGCAATCATCTTTGCGTAAGTAAAAGATAGGATGGGCATGTGCCCAAGTAGGTCACGCCAGAAGCCTCGGAGCAACAACCCATGGGCTAAAATCCCTGCACGATGGAGATATCATTACACTGAAGGGGCAGTCAGTAAAGCCATAAAGCCAAGTACTTCTGAGAGTGAAACCAAGGGGGTTGGTCATGACCAATACAGGAGGTAAACTACCCCCAATCCAAATATCCATACATTAAATCCCACATTTTCTTGTACAATAAAAGAAAATTGACCCCTTGTTCTAGGTCCAACCCATCTTGAACGCTACAACTTCTCTAGTGCATAACACTACCCATCCTTGTAGTTTCAACCTTCAGCCTAGATCTCCTCGCATTTTGTTTTTTGATAGATTTCAAATCATATTGCATTTTTTATGTGACTTCTTTAGGGAAACCATCACAAACTACAATATCTTTGCAAACAACTTTGGTGAGGTGGTGTTTTAGCTTGTTAATGCCCCCATACATCGTAGTCAGACAATGATGCAGGAAAAGTGGGTAAAGGGGGAGTTTCCATCACTAAAATGTAGTGAAATGTGGAAATGCATACGAAACGCAAGTGAAACACGTTTCTCGTATCGAAAATGCATCTGTATGTACAAATACACATTTCACTTGCATTTTCGTCTCATACAACCTGTTTCCATTAAAATAAAGTCAACGACAATAGAAAACGGTAGCGTAATTTTTAATTTAGGTTAAAATTATTAATTGAAACCTAATTTACTCATTCTAGAGGATTCTAACCTAACTTCATGAAAGTTATAAAGATAATGTCACTTAGTCTCTCCTCACACAAAGCGACGAGTGATTGGTTGACTGTTGGAGACAATGATTTGAGGCAACATTTGAAGCAACGATTTGAGGCAGCATTTGAGGTAGTGTTTGGACTCTATGCAATGATTTGGAGGTATCTATATCCAACTAGATGTGGATATATCTTCTAGAGAAGATAGAACCATTTACAACCATCCTTCTTTGTTGTTTTGTGGTGTTTTCATGCAGCTTTAGCCATAGGAATTAGTTTGTGGCGAGTAGCAAACTTTTATAAAGTTCCTTACTAGACTACTAGTTTTTCCACTATTTTTGTGTGGGTTTATGCTTCTAAATTTCAAATACTTGTTTAATTCATTGCAGATCCATTATTAAATTTTCTTTCCAGTAGTGATGGATTCCAACCAAGCTACTCAAGTGACTTCTAAGACCA
The DNA here is from genome assembly GCA_001517045.1 of Pseudotsuga menziesii. NCBI lineage: Eukaryota > Viridiplantae > Streptophyta > Pinopsida > Pinales > Pinaceae > Pseudotsuga > Pseudotsuga menziesii. Next base: position 292,576 of record LPNX010837116.1, read on the forward strand.
ACAAGAGGTTTGACTATTATCCTCTTTGGAGGCATGTTAAAAAAGTTTCAAAATGTGCAGGTTCATGGGAATGGAAGTGCAATCTCTATAATTTTTAATATATGGGCTCCTATCCAAGAGTTAAGGCACATTGTTTTGCATGAATCAAGAAAGGGGGTTGAGAATTGCCCAAAAACAAATGACCTTGTTGAGAGAAGGAAGTATCAAAATGAGCAGGATGAGGCTGGTAGGCTTAAAAGAAGATATGACTTCTTTCTCAAGCTAATCCTCAAGCTTGAAATATTGAGTCAAAGACTGTGCAAGAGGATAGGAAGAGGAAAGCAAATCAGCTACAACAAGAAGCATCAAATGCTCCTACAGGTTCACCTTCAATTCACGATAGCTGCAGGTTCATGGGAATGGAAGTGCAATCTCTATAATTTTTAATATATGGGCTCCTATCCAAGAGTTAAGGCACATTTTTTTGCATGAATCAGGAAAGGGGGTTGAGAGTTTCCCCAAAAAAAATGACCTTGTTGAGAGAAGGAAGTATCAGAATGAGCAAGATGAGGCTGATAGGATTAAAAGAAGATATGACTGCTTGCTCAAGCTACTCCTCAAGCTCGAAATATTGAGTCAAAGACTGTGCAAGAGGATAGGAAGAGGAAAGAAAAGCAGCTACAACAGCAAGCATCAAATGCTCCTACAGGTTCACCTTCAATTCATGATAGCAGATTAGCTAAACTAGTGAATATTCAAGGGAGAGAAGAAGTTGGAACAAGATTGGCTAGGGCCATCTATGCTTACGGTATTTCGTTCAATGTGGTTTGGTATCCTTATTGGCAAGATATGGTGAGGTAAATAAACACAACTTCGACAAGGTTAAAGGGGACCAACTATGAAAAACTTTGAACAAATATCCTCAAAAAGGAGAAGGCACTTCTAGAGGATGTTTTAGCACTGGTTCATGTTTCATGGAACAAATCTGGGGTTACTATTGTCTGTGATGGATGGACATATATCAGGCATAGGCCATTGATAAATATTGTTCCTGCTTAACCAAAAGGAGAAATGTTTATAAAAGTTGAAGATAATTCAAGGGAGATGAAAGATGCTCAATTCATTGTTGATATTTTAATCAAATCTATTGAGCCAATAGGGCCTAGTGAGGTGGTGCACGTTATCACAGATAATGCACCAGTTTGTAATGTTGTAGGTTTAATTGTTGAGAGAAAGTATGATCACTTTTTTTGGACACCTATAATTGTCCACAATTTGAATTTGATATAGTGAGGTGGTGCACGTTATCACAGATAATGCATCGGTTTGTAATGCTTTAGGTTTAATTGTTGAGAGCAAGTATGATCACATTTTTTGGACACCTAGAATTGTCCACAATTTGAATTTGATATTAGAAGATATTGACTCTAAAGTTCCATGGATAAAGGAACTCACATGGGAAGCAATAGAAATAATCAATTTCATCACCAACCACCATCGCTTTCAAGCTATATTTTGAGAGTTCTCCAAATTGGAGTAGTTAAAAGTTTCTAAGACAAGATATGCCTCCAAGTTTATCATGTTGCGTCGCCTTGTTTAGGTTAAGCAAGAATTGATTTCTATGATGATGAGTCCACTTTGGGCTGAGTGGAGACAGGAAGATACAGAGCGGGTAGCTATGGTGCGTAGGTTGTGCCTTGAAGAATATTGGTGGAGAAAGATAGATTTCTTGCTCAAGTTCACAGGCCCTGCATTTGAGCTTCTTTAAAGCGTTGACACAGACCAACCGCTCTTAGGAGAGCTATATGATGGCATGGATACCATGGTTTTCTCATGGAATGGATACCATGGTTGAGAAAACCATGGAAATCATTTCACAGGAGTCTCCTTAGCACAAAAAATCATTGTTGATAGATGGAACACTTTCAACACTCCACTGCACACTTTAGCACATGTCTTGAACCCAAGATTTTATGATGAAGAGCTCATTTTTCAAAGAAATGGGAAGAGGAATGCACCACATCATGATAGAGAGGTGGGAAATGCAGTGAAATAGGCCCTTATGAGAATTTTTCCAGCCCATCTACACAAGGAGGTCAAGGATGAATTTGCTAGTTTTGCTGCAGGACTCGGTGATTATTCAGATATATATAATTTGGATGAGAGAAGCACCATGGATCTAGTTAAGTGGTGCATTTGTCATGGAGAAAATGGTGTTTATTTGCAGAAGCTTGCCACTCGTATTCAGTGGCAAGCTCTTCATTAGTAGAAAGGAATTGGAGCACCTGTGGTTTTATTCATTCTGTAAAGTGCAACATGTTGGGTTCATAGAATGTTGAGGATCTTGTTTATGTGCATTCCAACCTGACCTTGCTTATCATAAGGTTCCAAAATATAGCAGTGGGCCTACTAAAGAATGGGACGTGGATCTAAAATGTGCCAACTTGGATCTCTCTCTTGTCACACTAAATATAGAGGATCCCAAAAGCGGAGTCGGAAATACTTATTCCACTCTACATTTTTTTGCTAGGCGTGCTTTCTGTTGTATTTTTTAGGAAGACTATGAAGATGAGGATAATGAAAATTAGTCTGAGGCTTAAGCTCATGTTTTAATTTTAATTGTATGTTCATATATTTGTTGTTCACAGTTTGATACATTGTACTTGAGTCTTGTAGCCTCATACATAAAGACTAATTTTGGATATATACTATATAACCTCGTTTATGAAGGTTGTTTTTGGATATTACTACTTGGAAAATTGCATGAATGAAATGATATAGACTTGGGTTGATGAATAAAATGCTAAAATGTGATGTTACTGTTGTCACATACATAGTAGCCAACTACCGTTTTTCCCTAGTCCTGAGCATATTTTTCAGCCAGTCCTTTACTTTGAGATCGATAGATGATGAGCTTCCAATTGATGATCACTCTGATTTAGTCGATCCAATTCATTGAGATGATTAGTTTCATGCCATGACTGGGCCTCATGACCCTAGATTTGATGTTGAGTTAGCCATTTTGATGACCTAGAGCAGATTTTATTATTGTGCATATGATGTACTACAACAACAACCTTTCAGTGTCTTTAAGATTGTTCACATTAGATGCAAGTATATGACCCAAGTGATATATGGATTTTTACATATGGATTCTTATTATGCTCTGTTGTCTATTTTAGTAGTGAGACTTGGTTGATAGCGGTTGTATGTTGGCGATATTTTATTGGTTTACTGGAATCTAAAGTGATGCTCTAGTTTCTATGTCAAAGAGATTCTTTTGTATACTCATTGGTCAAGCCCTATTATTAGTATGGATTTGGTCATTTCCCTTTAGGGACACAACTTTCTAGCCTTGGCACCATCTTCACTATCTCCATCCATCCCTTGCCTTCCCTTATTTCTGTTTAAACCTGAATTGTAAGTTGACTAGTGACATATGGGATTTCCCACACCTTCACCCATATGTTGGAATAGGTCTCCATGTTTAAATTGTGTCTTGGTGCTGGTTTGTGTGATTTTCATCACAACGATTCTCTTCCTCTAGGTCTTGAACACATATAGTCTTTACCAAATGTGTCAATATATAGTAAGGCATCAGAACTAAGTTCTTTATCTAAATGGATGCCTAACGAGCAAAACATAAGTGTTTTTAAACACTGTTGGAAATAAAATGTAAACGTCATCCATTTGCCAAGAGACGAGCACTCATCTTTTGTATGATATTGATGTGAGGTCATTTTCCCCCCAAAGGGAAAAAGGGTGGTCACTCCATCCCACCCATGGACGGTGGCGGGAAATGGAGGTCATACCAAGTCGTTATCTGAGGCTCTCCAGGCTATTTAGTGCACCTGTTCTTGGAGGACGACTAGTTAATTAATGTTTAATAAAGTAAATGTTTTAAAAGAGTTAATGGTAAAAGGATGAGCACTGATTCATTGTATATTGTACGAATCATTTTCCCCTACAAGGCAACGAGGTGATGCAAACATGTGAGGGTTGTCTTTGTCATTTTATGGAAGCCCGGAAGGATTTCCAAGGCACCTACCTTTGGAGGTTAACAAGTGTCTTTGTTGTGCAAAAAAACTATTTCAAAAAGGTTGCTTGTCTAGAGTCTAGTGAAGCTGCAATATCCCAAATAGTGATATTTTCTATTTCTATGCAAAGTTACTGAAGTAGCCGGGCATGCAAACTGCCATGCAAAAATTCCCTATTTTATAGCTGAAATTAGGGTTAGGGTTTGCAGGATAGAATGTAACACTTACCACTAATAAGCTGGCTGAAATGATCCTAAGAGAATATGCATGCATCAAGAGCCAATTTGGAGATGAACTAGTACCTTCTGCCTCCAGTGATACCCCAGCAGCACGAACCCAAAATTAGCTAAGGGTGACGTTTTCAGTGAAGGAGGTGTTTGTTGAAGCTGAGAATTTGTAGGAGTGGTAGTCTTCCAGTGTTGGAGAGGATGCCTGACACATGCAGAAGTTCTGAGGTCTCTAGGTAGGCTAGCGAATTGATCTGGAGGTTTAGCTACTCACGCCCCCCTGATCCCGAAATTGTTGATAACTGCTTAGGATGAGCAAGACCAGATATGATGATCACTGGGTATTGGAGTATGATACCGATGATGAGAATGGTTCCTGGGTTCTGAAGGTAAACTGAGATCTGAGGACCCAGCGAATGATTTGGGGTTTTCCAGCTAAAAACCCCCTTACGGCTGCACACGTGCCCCTGCAAACAATCTATGTTGGATACTGGATAATTGTAAAGGAATGAATAAATTGAAGAGCGGATGATGAACCTGGATGGTTTACCTTGGATGAGACTAGGGCAGATAATTCACTACCGAAACCTCATTAGATGAAGACGTTGTCTTCAACCCCAAATGTTGTGGTTGCATGCTGTGCTGTTGCTCAAGAGCTCCAAAATCATATAATAATCAAAAGTAAGTCTCCATTCACTTTATCTTTCTTTTATAACTCTCAACTGTGGAAACCCTAACTTTTGACCTAATTAGGTCACTTTAACTTCTAATTTGCAGTTGACTTGCATGCATGCGCATGGAGACTTAATCAGGTGCATGCATCATTAAATAATGCTTAGATGTCATGCATGCCGGTGGCCTTTGGCTTCAGTGGCACTCTTTGACCCAATGGTGATATAATATTGATGCCCTAGATTTTATGTAGATGGCATCAGTCTTCAGTTGATTCCCTAACTGTCAGTACCCGCTCGAACCCACAGGAATCACATAGGTTAGCAGGTTGGTCCTCAATGCCTAAGAAGAAGAGGACATTACAGTCCTCCCCACTCGAAATTGCTTGTCCTCAAGCAATCTACGACCAATATACTGAATCATTTGTCCATGTCTCTTCTTGTCCATTTTTATCAACCATTTTATTTCGTTGTTGGGTGGCCCTTCTTTTCCTTCGAATTGGTGTTCCTTTTCACCCCTATTCTGTATTCCCTCCTTGTATCTTCTGGGATACCTGTGAGGATCGAACATGCTAGTTTTGGCTCCTTGTCCAAATCCCGTAGGGCTCATCCTACCTTTGTCTAGAGGTCTACCCAGAAATCCCTTCACACACCATTGTTCCTTCCTTAACTTTTTATGTGTTGGAGTTGGCAATTTCCTTGTGCAAGTCTTGTCCTCGTGCCTGAATATGGTGGTCATCCCATTTGTTGTGGCTGATCTTGAAGCCTCATTGGGCATTCCCCTTAGGACTACCCTCTTCCCATCTGGTGCTAGGAACTCCATCTCTAATGTTTTGTAGTTGGTTGAGTATTTCCTAGTTGAGTACAACCATTGTACTCCCAAAACAATGCTTGTGCCCGGCACATCTACCACATAAAAGTCATCCAAAAATGTATAATTCCCATGCTGTACCTGTAACTAAGGTGTCCTCTATGTGCATTTCATCCTTTGATTCCCAGCCATGACAATGGTAAAGCCCTCAAAGTCCTTCGTGGGAAATATTTTCCTCTCTACCCAAGAGTCATCTATAAAGTTGTGGGTGGCCCCACCATCAATCAAAGCAATGGCACGCTGTCCCTGGATACTTCCCCTGATCCTGATAGTATGGAAGGTGGGGAATCCTCTGAGGGGAGAAATTGTGGCTCTCTGTGGCAATTGTTCCAATTCTGTACTGTGTAGTTCTCCATCTGGTTTCTGCTCCAACTCGTCTTCCTCACTACTATCTTGAAGTACCTCAATGAGGTGTACTTTCCCTTTACCCATACGTCTGTGGCCTGGTACCCAAGGTTCCTTGCAAGCAAAACATAAGTTCTTCATTCTCAAATATCATCTTGTGTCCTCGTTCAACCATTCCCTCTGTGGGATTATCCTTTCCCTATTTTCTGGAATATGGGTAGGTTTTTCCTTGTTTTTTGGGAGATTGGTAGTTTTTTGTGGCTGCTTGTTCTTTGGTACAGAATCTTGTAGGTCCAGATTCCTATTGATAGACCTTCACCCATCTGCGGAGTGGCTCGGATAGTGCCTTCATAAATAGCATAATCAACCGACTCTATAATATGTCAAATACCATAACTGAGACTCTCTGGAATTTAGATATAAATGTCTCGGCATTGCCTGTCTGCTTGAGTTGCACAAGACCCTGAAATGAATCTCTGGGTCCTTATCAAATCTCTCCATGAGACTTTGAGTGAAGTCACTGTAGGAAGTAATAGTGTTGTGACCCAATGTCACTAGTATGTGGTACCACCACTCATGTGCTTCCCCGTCTAAATGTAAAGTAGCCAACTTGATTGCATTTGTCTCTATCATGGGGTTAAGTTGGAAGTAGGTGTCTAACTTCTGTACCCAAATCCTGATTGAACAACTAGATGTCCCATCAAAGTTGGGGATAGTCATTCTCCCCAATGTGCATTGCAACTCAAAATTCTGATTGAATTCTCTATTGAACCCTCTTGGCCTGTTCCTACTGTTTAGGTTGCAAAAATCTTAGAAAGTCATCGCTGAATGGAATTCATATCCTAAGTCCCTGTATTCCTACAAATAAGCCCCAAAGGGTTCACTAGGATCTACCTGCATGATTGGACCTCCTACTGCATCTTCCAAGAAGTGAGGCATAGTAGGTCTTTTGGAAGGTCTGGTATATATGTGGGGTGTATTCTGTATATTGGTGTATGCAACCTTCCCACTGCTGCTTGTAGACCCTCTATCTATTAGTGAAGGAGGTGTACTATTGTTACCTGGTTATGGTTTTGTCAATAATCTGTTGATTGCATTAAGTACATCCTTTTTCCCTTTGGCTAAGTCTTGTAATGCAGATACTAGATTGCGAAACTCCATCCTGTCCTCATCTTATCCTGTTCCTTTTCCCCTGTCAGAGTGTATACCTGTTGGGTCCATGTCTGAGTTGGTATCTTCTAATTGGATATCCTCAAATTCCTGTGTACCTACTTCTTCTTTTCCTATAGGTTACAAAAGTGTCTTCTTTATTCATCTACTTCTCATTTCTTAAGCCCACAGCTGGCCAAGAAGATAGCTTTGATACCACTGTAATATCCCAAATACTAATATTTTCTATTTCTATGCAAACTTACTGAAGTAGCCGGGCATGCAAACTACCATGCAAAAAATCCCTATTTTATAGCTGAAATTAGGGTTAGGGTTTGTAGGATAGAATGTAATAGTTACCTTTGATAAGCTTGTTGAAATGCTCCTGAGAGAATATGCATGCATCAAGAGCCTATTTGGAGATGAACTAGTACCTTCTGCCTCCGGTGATACCCCAGCAGCACGAACCCAAAATCAGCTAAGGGCAACGTTTTCAATGAAGGAGGTGTCCGTTGAAGCTGAGAATTTGCAGGAGTGGTAGTATTACAGTGTCGGAGATGATGCCTGACACATGCAGAAGTTCTGAGGTCTCTAGGCAGTCTAGCGAATTGATCTGGAGGTTTAGCTGCTCATGCCCCCTGATCCCGAAATTGCTGATAACTGCTCCGGATGAGCAAGACTGTATCTGATGATCACCGGGTACTGGAGTATGATACCGATGATGAGAATGGTGCCTGGGTTTTGAAGGTAAACTGAGATATGAGGACCCAGCGAATGATTTTGGGTTTTCCAGCTAAAAACCCCCTTACGGCTGCACACATGCCCTTGCAAACAATCTCTGCTAGATACTGGATAATTGTAAAGGAATGAATAAATCGAAGAGCGGATGGTGAACCTAGATAGTTTATCCTGGATGAGACTAGGCCAGATATCTCACGGCCGAAGCCTCATTAGATGAAGATGTCATATTCAACCCCAACTACTATGGCCGCATGCTCAAGAGCTCCAAAATCATATAATAATCAAATGTAAATCTCCATTCACTTTATCTTTCTTTTATAACTCTCAACTGCGAAAATCCTAACTTTTGACCTAATTAGGTCACTTTAACTTCTAATTTGCAGTTGACTTGCATGCATGTGCATGGAGACTTAATCAGGTGCATGCATCATTAAATAATGCTTAGATGTCATGCATGCCAATGGCCTTTGGCTCCGGTGGCCCTCTTCGACCCAATGGTGATATAATATTGATGCCCTAGATTTTATGTAGATGGTATCAGTCTTTAGTTGATTCCCTAACTGTCATTACTCGTTCGAACCCACAGGAATCACATACATTAGTAGGTTGGTCCTCAATGCCTAAGCAGAAGAGGACATTATAGGATGGTGGCAGGAAATGGAGGTCATACCGAGTCGTTATCTGAGGCCCGCCAGGCTATTTAGTGCACCTGTTCTTGGAGGATGGCTAGTTAATTAATGGTTAATAAAGTAAATGTTTTAAAAGAGTTAATGGTAAAATGATGAGCACTGATTCATTGTATAATGTAAGACTCATTTTCCCCTACACGGCAATGAGGTGATGCAAACATGTGAGGGTTGTCTTTGTCATTTTATAGAAGCCCAGAAGGCTTTCCAAGGCACCTGCCTTTGGAGGTTAACAAGTGTCTTTATTGTGCAAATAAATTATTTCAAAAAGGTTGCTTGTCTAGAGTCTAGTGAAGCCTTCTCACTATTCCACCCATCTGTGAGACACCGCCCTTCCCTATCGTTCACCTAGTCGAACTTATATGTTGTGAGGATTCCCTTTTCCTCCAGCCTAGATGCTTATAGTGTCAAGTATCAAGTCATTCCCTTTGCCTTACTTTGTTTTATTCACCTTATCAAGTCATTCCCTTTGCCTTACTTTGTTTTATTCACCTTCACCCTTGACCACCAAATTGGCCAAATATATAAATGAGTATACATTGGAGGTTCTTGTTTAGAGCAAGTAATTACTTTGATTTAGATGTATTGTTTATATATATTGTGCTTATAATCACTAGTATAAGCCACTTGTACTCGAGTCTAACTGCTAATATAGGTAATTGAGTATGCCTATCCATTTTGTACTTTGCAATATCAGAGTTCTGCATTTGGGTCATCATTTTGATCATTATTGACTTGGTTAAACTGGTTTGACCAAGTTAGCAGCAAGGTCCGGGATGCGTTTTGGCCGATGATTGTGTATGATTATTATTTATGGTCTATAAGTGTCTATAAGTATCCATTAGACATATTCATGCTTCAAATGATGCTTTATTATGATGGATTGTGTTATTTTCATGGTTATCAACATTTACAAGCTTTATTATTATTATTATTATTATCCTAACATGGATAGGGCCTTTTGCGCATTGTTTTTATGGACATATGGTGTATGGGTACTCATTCCTAGTGTATTTGGACATTTTGAGTCCATCGATGCAATTAGTTTTCTGTTTTAGGCACTTACAAATGAGGTATGGGTTATTTCATCACTTTGCAGCAGTTTGGCCTAAAAAAATTAAAATAAAATGCTTTTCAGTTGATGATTAGATCTCCTGGGGAAATAGAGGGGAACATAGAGTGTATCCAATAAATATTACCATATTTCTATGGTGTTGGGTTCATTTTTCATTTAGTTGACGTATAGGTTCAGTTTCAGTGAGATACGAGCAATTTTATTCTCTTGAGGCAGTATTTTAATGATGAAAATGGCTAATGATGAAATGAATTTGAGTAATTAAGGCAAGGAAATGGCATGGAATTGGTCCAAGGAATATTGTTGGGTCATCTTCATCCTCCAACGTCAATTTCACTCTTAATGGGGTTCACATGTCCTCGCATTCTCCACTTGGGAGCGTTTTGATGTATTTTAAGGAGGACGTCCTAGTGACTTTTGTCACTTTATGTTATGATTATTGATTATACCTTTTGATTGTTCCATGGGGCCATGCTAGAGAAGGATTTGTATCACCTCCTAGCCCCCACCATCTGCTATATTATATCTTATGCATATATTTTTATGTGATGCGCCCCTCCTTAGGCGTCCTAGTCCCCTTCATTAGTGAGTTGATCCATGGATTTGCTATTCGACTAACCTTAGTTGTTGATTAGAGTGATGTATCTTTGTATATTGACCCTTGATCTTTTTGGATCTAGGTTTTGTGTATCAGAGAGATCTATATATTTAGATGCTCTCTCATTGTAAAGGGACTTTAGGTTCTTGAGGGCTTGGAATAATAGAATATTTTTGCAAAATCTCTTGGATGCTTTGTCGAATGTCTTGTATGGAGATTGAAAAGTCTTTATCTTTCTATCATTCTTGTGGATCTATGCGTTTCTAACACTTTTGCAAGTGGTTGTAGCATTGGTGAAGAGGATGATTTGATGGGTGCGCTATTGTGACTAAGATCCATACTTCTTCCACAAGTAGTTTTAGGTTCAGAGAGTACCTTTATTGTATCTTGTGATCATCTTGATGCTCGTTGTTTCTTTCTTCATTGAATTTCTCTCTCTTTTTTGCAATTCGATTCTTACTTAGGTGGATCTCTTTTGCAGGAGGAGGGTAGAGGGAAAATCGATTCCACTTGGCATTCCATGGAATATGCTCGTAATTGATCGAAAAGGGAATATCATCACCATACAAGGTTAGTAGCAATCATTTGTAGGTAAGTTTGTATCTATTTTATTTTTTTAGGGCTTAATCTAATTGTCACAAGCAAAACCCTCTTCTTTCAAACACTATCATTGTAGATCTGATAGATTGAGAACTTATTTGATGATAACCATCAAAACCCACTTAGGAATAATTATTTAAATCCTAGATCTATAGTTTCACTTAAATCTGATTCCATGTACCCTTGGATCTAGCACTAGTCTTCCTAGGTTGGGTGCCCTCCTTGTTTGTTGGTCAACTCTTCAAATTTATCAGTTGGGTACGCTTGAACCCACTCCAAATCCACAGATATACTCTTCAAGCATCCAAATCTAGTCATTATTTTCCTCAATTTACTCTTTTGGGTCCACTTTATCCATAATTGCATAAACCCTAGGTGGATCTAATTAGGCTATTTCTCATCTAGACTATATCTATATAGATCTAGACTATCATACATATTGTGGTACATTTCACTGGAAGTTGGACAATTTCCTTCTTTTTTAGCCTCCCCAACTTCATCTTAACCTAACCTACCACATTCATCTACTAGATCTAGATGTTCTTATTCATTCTTCACCTTACAGATCATTTGTCTACCCTTCAGAGTGTCTTGAGTAGGTGCGTTATCCTTCATAGGCTAGTAGGGTCTCCCCCTTGATCATTCTCTAGATTGATCCAAAGTGACAAGAGCCCATTTGGCATGACAACTACCTTTTATTTGTAGTGGTCGAGGCCCTTGTGGTGTCACCGGTTAGCTACCTCACCTCTACCATCCTGGATAGGATACCTTTAGTGGCTAGATACACTCTGTGTGATAATAGTTACATGTACGATTTAAATTTGATCTATTTCATTTATGATTTATCATTACTCACTTGACAATGTTGCTTATTTTATAATAATTTTGAAATTTTGCCCTTACTCACTTTAAGTTATATCTATATATATATATATATATATATATATATATATCGCGTTTCTCAGTTTCCAAAATCCGGGGTCATGTTTCAAACGTTTCTCCATTTCATCCTCGTTTCCTCGTTTCATGCTGTTATCACTCCAGGAAACTCCTCTAGGTTGCAGCTCGAGGATGCCTGGTAACTTACAATGTTTTTGGGGTTTTCTAAAATGGATTAAGTCAGGTGACCTATATGATGTTCCACTCTCAAGACATGCATGAAACTCAATCAGGTACAAGGCTTTTAGTTACCACTGTTCGACAATAAGGTGTGGGGATGGAGAACTCATCAAGATGGCAGATTTACACACAAAACAGATGCATATAAATGGCTAAATCATGATAAGGATGGTACTTATAATTCAAATCACATCAACATGCCATTAGGGTGACAGCTATCAGTTATTAATTAACTTGAATATAACCTGAATAACACATTCAAGCATAAGCACAGAGAAGAGAGAGATGGAAGCTGAACAAATGATAACAAAAGAGCTTATATCAAAGCATGAGCAAAATGAGAAGCTGACAATAGTATAGGTATATAAGTCCCCGAAGTCAAACCCTTTCAATAAAATAAGTCTTAGGCTTTATAGCCTTTACAAAATACTCAGATCCTGAAAACTTGTATTTGTCTTTACAAAAATAAACAAAATAATTGTTTTTTGCAAATTAGGTTAAAAAACCCTAATTAACTACTTGTCTAACTAACTGAAGAATTAGTTCACTGTATGAACCTTCACATAACTAAGGTAACTGCTAGAAATCACTGCCACTGGCCCTCTGCTGGTTAAGTCACTATTTTTCTTTGACAGCTAGGTGTTGGTGACCTTTTCCACTGTTATGTCATAGTAAAACTGAAACAGACCTTTCCTGATGCTTTCTTCTACGTCTTTCATCTTCAAACTTTGTCCCTGGGCCATCTATATTCGCCCAAAACTGGTCCTGCGAGCCAAAATTTAATTTTAAGCCTTTGTCTGCTTTCGGTGGTTAAGAGGCCAGACTATCGAAACCATTAGTTGCTGAAAGCAGTGCTTTCGGTGGCTAACGAACTACCCCAGCGTCTACCTAAGCAACCGAAAGCCCTGTTTCCCAAAAAATATTAGGTTTCTTCCAAAAATGTTCTTTTAGGTATGTCTTCTCAGCTTTCCTCTTCAATAGGCTCTATGCTAGGAGGGTTAACAACAGCTTGGCTTGTTTATGGAGGTTGAAGGCTAACTGCAATTTCAACTAGGGTTTCCAATGTGGGGTGGCTACTAGGGTTTGCCTTGGCCTCCTTCAGCTGTAGTCTTTGGAGCCTAATCATCCTGTACAATCTAGTATTGTTGTTTAGGTACCTTGTATTTAGTCTCTTTAATAAAATATATCTTTCTCTCTGTTCTAGGTAAGACTTATGTAGAAGCTTGTTCCTATTGGTCAATGCAGCATTATTTTTATTTATTTCCATTTCCAAAATCTCCATCTCATACACTTGCCTTAGCAATTGATTTATCCTTTGAGTCTTGGGCTTGTTGAAGGAAGCCTTCTCTGCTGGCTCCCCTTGTTCCTTTGGTGTAGGGGATGGTAGTTCTTCAGTCACTGCTATAATCTGCAGAGCTAGGTCTACACCTTCCTCTTGTGCCTCTTCAGAATCTGAGTACGGTAGGTTTAAAATGTTCTCACTGTGTTGCAAATTCCTAGTCCTTTTCACTGAAGTCCAAATTTATTTTGACCTTCTTGGCTTTGTAATAGGAGGGAGGTTGTTCTGCTGCTGCGGGGGATATAGCCCTTCTCTTTCTTCTCCCACTCCTTGGTGTGTTGGAATTTTTGGTAGGAGACTTCCCCTTTTTTTCTGGTTGAAGACCTGTTTCAAATCCATTCCAAATCAATAAATAAGGCCATGCCATATTCATTTTTTTCAACAACTCTTGGATCAACAATTGGATAAGGCCATGGTGAGATAGTCTGCCAGCAATCTTGGTGGGCTGAGCCTTCACCTGGTGTGCCATTTTTCTCAGACTCCTGTGTAAATAAAAGGGAAAATTTAGTGGTTCATTAATTTGAAATGGTAGATCATGGCTCTACTATATATTCCTTCACATGTTATGTAGACCACAATGGCCTTCAACAGTTGCTGCCACCTCTCTTCTAACCAGGATGATGGCACACTCTTCTTCCACACCACTCCTCTATGCTCAGGCTTTAGGTAAGACCTGAACTCTACATGTTTTGGTATGGTGGTTTTGAACCATTTTTCTCCTGTGCGAGGGAGTTCAGTCACTTCAGTGATTAGGGTTTCATCTATGTGAAATTCCTCTTTTCCTATGACTGCTTTAGAGCCATCAAATGAGAGGAAAAATGCCTCAGCCACCTACTGATGGGAACCTTGTATCTTCTCACAAAACTTGTAGCAACCAGCATCTTGGAAAAGTTTACAGACCTCTGGATGTGCTTCTAAATAACTGATATCTCCCAACTCCTGCCTGAGAGTAGTTCCTCCCTTCTTCATCTTGATGAATGCCACTCCTGGGTACCTGCAAAAATAATTTTAAGTTCTGTATGACAATGTGTTAGCAGGCTGCTTCTCAGAGATGGTTTTTCTAGTGGAGATGAATGCTAAGATCAAAAGTGAAATTTACTGGAGTTTTTCGCACTGATTATGAGGGTTTTTGATTTCATGATGGATGCTGAGGTCATAAGGTGATGGCTGTAGTTGATATTCTTGATCACCCTTTCCCAACAATCATATTTCATATCATCTCATCCTGGATACTTGGTGAGCTTTTCTGTTGTTATTTTGGACAGGTGGAAGAGAAATGGAGGTTTCAAATCCTATCAGTCCTTTATGAATTTTATAACAACCTCCTTCACTTATTTCCACACACAGTTATCCATACTTATGTCTTTTCAGTGGTTTATCATTCCCTTTACTGATCATTTATCTTACTGATGGGCTTTGATTTGATCGCTTTCTAACTGTTTCCACACTTTACCTTTTCGGTGGTTAGCATCCTTCGGGAGTTTGTCTGCTAGCTGCCGAAATGATGGCTTTCAGTGGCTAATGAAATGATATCCCTTTCGCCTAAGCCACCGAAACCTTTTTTCCAGCGTCGTGGTGAAACCCAGCTTTCAGTGGATAGTGGCCTCGCTGAATATTCCTTTTAACCGCCGAAAACCCATCCTTTCGGTGGCTAATGAAATGTCAGAGATTTCGCCTAAGCCACCAAAAGCGCTTTTTCCCCAACGTCTTTTCACCTGCTTTTGGTGGTTAAAGCCTGTCTTTAATTGTTCGCTAAGCTGCCGAAAGCATCACCTTTTGGTGGCTAATGAGATGTCTAAAATCTCGCCTAAGCCATTGAAAGCACCTTTACCCATGTCACTTTCTACCTGCTTTCGGTGGTTAACACCCTCCTTGGTCCTTTCCCTAAGCTACTGAAAGCAACATGTTTTGGTGGCTAATGAGTCATTTGGAGTCTCGCCTAAGCCATCGAAAGTGTTTTTTGCATTTTACTCGCTCGGCCCAGCTTTCGATGGTTTAATTTAATCTTGCGTTAAACCGTTAGTTGCGGAAACACAACCTTTCGGTGGCTAATGAGCTATTAAGAACCTCGCCAAAGCCATCGAAAGCTATAACTTCCAAATTTTTCAACCATATAAAAAACAAAGACCTTCAATTTGTTAGTCATCCTCAGATCTTTCATTACATGAATCGAATTCTTCATACTATCAAAATAAATTTATTTTGGGAGATAACATCTGGCTCCTACTTGGGGATGGGAACCTCCCAGTGAGGTCCCAAGAATGCCTTTCCCTAAAAACAACCAAAATGCCTTTCCCTAAAAACAACTAAAAACTTAACACTATCATTTACTGTTCCATTGGGCATGGAGTTTATTCTGTAAGAAAAAACAACCTACTAACTACTAATTTACAATGATAAGGCCTCAGAGCCTCAAATAAAGTAAAGTTTCAGAAACCGCCCATTCACTGGGCCATCAAACACCTCTTCCCCTTCCATATTATGCAATTTGAAGGTGTTATTCTTATGTACCTAAGCTATCACAACAGGGCCAATCCATAAAGAATCAAACTTTCCATGTTTGCCCTTGTCCTGTCTGACAATATCCCACTTGAGGACCCAATCTCCAACCTGAAAGTTGTCTACTTTTTCCCTTTTGTCAAACATGACCTTTATCCTCTGTTGATGGGCTTCTGATTTTCCTATCACTTGTTCCCTGACTTGCTGCAACTCTACCAAGTCCATCATCCTTCTCACCATATCATTTGGTTCATCGTCCTCTTCCTGAAAGAATTTTTCCACTTGAAGAATGAGCTAAATTGGAAAAATGGCCTCAGTACCATAAACTAACTTGAATGGAGAAGTCCCTATAAATATTTTTTCTGTTACCCTATCATCCCATAAAGCAAACTTAAGCTTAGAATCCAAGCTTTTCTTATTTGTCTCCAGTAGTTTTCTGATGATCCTGACTAGGCTTTTGTTGGATGACTCAGCCAGGCCATTTCCTTGAGGATAATAGGATGTGGAATGCACCAGCTAAATGCCCATTGACTCACACATTCTCACTAATGGCCCATCTTTGAAAGTTGGTGCATTATCAGTTACTAACCTTACTGGGCATCCAAACCTGCTAAAGATATTCTCATATAAAAATCTCATGATGACCTGGTGAGTGGCATTCCTGGTGGGCACTACCTCTATCCATTTGGTAAAGTAATATGTGGCTACTAGGATCCATTTATGCTGCCCACTGGAAGATGGATTTATTTCACCTATGAAATCTAGACCCCATTGCTAAAAAGGTCCATTCACCACAATAGGCCTAAAGGGCAAGGATTTGAGCTACTGCTTCCCTATAAATATTTGGCACTGGTCACAGGCCCTTACAAAAGTACATACATCAGCAAAAAGGACTGGCCAATAGTATCCTTCACTTAGGATCTTGTGGGCTGTGGTCTTCCAATAATGGTGCCCCCCACATGTGCTAGAGTGAAAGTGGTGCATTACCTGATCTAATTCTTCCTTATCCAAACATCTCAACAAAACTCCAGACAGATCTTTGCAGTACAATAGTTTGTCAACTATGCAAAACTTAATAGACTTTAATTTAAGAGCTCGTGCTTGATTAGGAGTGAGATTAGGAGGAACTTCTAATTTCTGCAAAAAATGAATAATACCTTAGTACCATTCACATGAAGACAGGTTTTCAACCAATTGTGGAATGTCATTCTGATCTTGATCTACTTCTGCTGCTACCACAGTTTGCACTTTTGCTGATTTGACACAGGTGAAGTTTATCCCCATTAGTTAACAGTTTGTGGCCAGACTTAGCCCTTTACTAGCTTAGTGGGATTTACCGCTATATCAAACTCAATGAGCTTGGAAATCCACTTAGCTCTCTTCCCATCAATGTCAGGCTGAGTCAAAACATCCTTCACAGCAGTTGAAGGGACATATGCAAGGACTTTTGCATGGAGAATGTAAATTATGAAAGTCTTTAATGACTTTATGAGAGCATAAGCATGTTTCTCAATTGGATCACACTTCAGCTCAGCATCTCTCAAGGTTTTGCTGAAGAATGCAATTGGATGATCAAGACCCTCATCATCTTTTTGTAACAGCACAGCTGCCACTGTGTCATAGGATGAAAAGGAGAAGATATAAAAAATCTTGGTATAGTCTGGACTAATCAGGGTTGGGGATTCCATGATGGCCTTCTTGATGTCTTCAAAAGAGCTTCTTGGCTCATCAATCGATTTTATTTCTGCATCCTTTTTCATCATGGTTGTTATGTGCTTTACCAGCTCGGAAAAATTAGGGATGAACCTCCTAACAAAGTTTATCTTACCCAAAAAGGACTGAATGTCCCTTTTTTACCTCGGTATGGACAGCTTTTGGATTGCTTCCACCCTTACCGAATCAATCTTTACACCTTCAGCGGAGACTATGTGACCTAGGAGTTTTCCTTCACTGAGTGAAAACTGGGAGTTCTTAGGATTGAGTGATATTCCATACCTTCTGCACTTCAGAAATACCTTCCTCAAATGCTGCAAATGGTCATGATGGCTGTGAGAGTAAATAGTTAGGTCATCCAAGTATATAAGCACAAATTTATCTTTCAACCCTACAAAATCTAGGTCCATGGCTCTCTAAAAAGTAGCCCCAACATTCATCAACCCAAATGGCATTGTAGCATACATGAAAGTGCCCTAGGGGGTGGTAAAGGCAGTCTTCTCTTGGTCATCAAGGTGCATAGCAACTTGGTTGTATCCAGAGAAGCCATTTAGGAATGACATGACACTAGCCCCTAATACTTTCTGCAACAGGTGTTCCATCTTGGGCAGTGGATAGTTGTCTTTTTTGGAACATTTGTTCAGGTTTCTAAAATCCACACAACCTGATTTCCCCATTCTTCTTCCTTACCACCACTAGGTTTGCAATCCACTTGGAATACCTGAGGGGGGTTATGATTTTGGCTTTGAGGAGCTTATGGATTTCTTTTTCAATTACTGGTAATAGGAGAGGACTAATGGATCTCAGCTTCTGCTTTAAAGGGATGGTGTCCTTCTCCAAAGGAATTATGTGCTTGATGATATCGGTGTCATAGGTTTTTAGGTCATTGTACTCCCACCCAAATATATCAGCAAACTCTTTTATCAGGCTACAAAATTTTGACCTCTGATCAGGAGTTAACTCAGTGGACAGATTTATCAGTTTTGGATGGCTTTGGCTACCTATGTTTTGCTCTTGGACAGCAGGGTCTTGCTCATTTTTGGCAGGCTTGAAAGGGATGTCATTAAGATCAAACAACTCTTCTAGAGGTACTAGACCCCAAGGTATATAGTTGCTGGGTAATTGGACAATGTTCGGCTCAGACACTTTATCTTTCAACTTGAGTTGTTTGGATTCCTCCATGTTTAGGTTTTCCTGATCTATGTGTTTATCAAAGAATTCATCTACTAGCAGAAGGAATTTGCTAAGCTCATCATCATTCTCAAACACCTTCCAAAATTTGGCATTTTCTGGCAGGGAAGGTCTGTACTTGACCTGAACATTATAGCTGAGTTGAGGAGGTAAAGGAGGAACAAACAGACTTGCAGAGACAGCTAGGGAATCAGCTAGGTGATTCAAAGCCCTAGGTATATATGACAGTTCAAAAAACATAAAGGAGTCTCTAAGTTTCCATACCTCGTCCCTGTAGGCTTTTAGTCTGACATTTTTAGCCTAATAAGTGTTGTTGACCTGCTGTATAATAAGGTCTGCGTCTCCCAAAATTCTC
This sequence comes from Pseudotsuga menziesii, assembly GCA_001517045.1. Lineage (NCBI taxonomy): Eukaryota > Viridiplantae > Streptophyta > Pinopsida > Pinales > Pinaceae > Pseudotsuga > Pseudotsuga menziesii. The sequence continues at coordinate 311,771 of LPNX010837116.1, forward strand.
ATGCACATGATCCCCATCTCCTTGGCAGCTTTAACTCCTAGCAGCAAGGCTTCATATTCTACTATATTGTTAGTGGTTTTAAAATCAAGCTTATAAGACAGATGAATATTTTCCTTGGATGGAGATATCAATACTACACCTGCACATGCTGAGATTTGAGTGCTAGCTCCATCAAAATACATGTTCCAGACTGTTGTGGTCACTTCTTCGGGCTGTTGACAGGTGGGCTTAGTGAGCTGGACTGATGTTTGCTGAGAATCATCTATTTGCAGAATTCATGATCCAAAATCCGTGTCTACTGCATAGATGGGGTGGTTCACTGGATTTCTCTCATTGCTTATGATGTAAGCCAGCTGATTTTCCCTGTAAAGCCTCTTGGTCTCCCCTCCAAACATTGGGATGGTGGCACATGTAAGGTCCATCTGAGGGGTGCCACCTAGCCTTTTACTCCATGATCGAGACAGCAAGAGACCAAATTTGGGAGGGATACCAGCCACTACAATGTCCATCATGATGCTTTTTGAAGGTAGCTGAGTTAGGTTCACAACAAGGTCTTTGATGAGGCCCAAGCACTTGACCTTTCTGGAGTCAAAGGATAATAAATCATGGTAGGGATTTGTAATGCTGAGACCAAGCTCATCCATCACAGCCTTTGGCATTAGGTTATGAGAAGCTCCTGAATCCAGCAGATAGTTATGAAGGACTTTATCATGGATATTCAAGGATATATAGAAAGGTGGGCATAAGTCCTTTAGGTCTTCGATCATGGGGCCTAGGGTTACAATAGGTTTGTCATATTACATATTTACAAAGTCAGTATCAATATGCACCTTTGGCTGAAGAGAATTCAAAATGGAAGACTTGAATGCATCATTTTTCATTAGCTCAATTAATGGGAAAGGGATCTTCAATTTCTGAATCTCTGACTCAAGGTTGAAAGAATAATGTAGCCTATCAGGAAACCTTACCTCATGTATTGGAGCTTTGAGTTGGACATGGTCAGGGCTTGATGAAGGTGCTGGTTTTTGCAATGATTTTGGAATGACAACCATTTTCTTTGGTAAAATAGGAGCCTTTTTAGCTAGTGCAGCAGGCTGTTTGACAGGTACAACATTCTTCTTAAGAGGAGCAACCAGCCTAGACCTCAAATTGTACTTTCCCTGACCATCAGCCTGATATACAGCTTCTTCACTGATCTTCTCATCAATTAGGGCTTCCTCATATTCTGCCTGTGTCAAAAAAGAATAGTCCACCTCATCCTCCATGCAGTGGATGTTGTCCTCAGCTTCTCCTTCTTCTTTAATGAATTCTGGATCTTCTTCTAATACAGCATTCTGAAAAGGAGCTCGTATTCTCTGATCTTTCCCTTGACTCTTTTCCCTTCTGAGAATCTAAACTGGGGGGGTGCCTCTTCTATAAGGGACAAAACTAGATTTTCGGGGAACAAACTCACTTGGCCCTTTACCTCTCGCAGGTATCTGTCCTTGGTCTTTTAGCTTAGACATTTCAGCAGTCAGGTTATCTAACAGTTTGGTCATTTTGTCAATCTTGTTTTCTGATGAAGAAGCCCCAATAGGGTATGCTGGTTGCTTCTTCCTGTCTATCTATCCTTTGACCTCCTGAGATGTCACAGTGTTTGATTCTACCTCTAGGGCAACATCCTGCATGAGTGATAAGGAGGCAGATCTCTTTTCTCCAAGAAGTAGGTAGAAATCAGAGTCAAAGGTATTTGCATAAGTTATCCTAGCTAAGGTATTAGTGGGCTTGATTTTAGTGGGGATCTTGCTGTACATATTGTTGAACCTCTTGGCGAAGTTGGAGACCGACTCCCCATTCTCCCTTTTCAAGTTGCTGAACTCTGTGATATAATAGAGGTGGTCTCTCCTCTCTCCCCAATGTCTTAGAAAGATGTCATCTATGGCTTCAATGCCTGCCACTGATCCAGCAGACAGTTCTTTGAACCATTTCCTAGCTTGACCATCTAGGCTTTGTACAAAAACCCTAGTCCACACATCTTCCTGTTCTATATTAATGTTCTCAGCATAACTGTAAAATGCATCTAGATGTTCTTCAGCTGTGAAATCTCCCTCTCCTGTGAACTTAGGCATGTACTTGAGGTAATCTCAAGTGGGCATGGCCGAGAGAGGATTAGAAAATCTAGTGGGGCATACCTAGCTACCAGGATCCTTTCCATTTTGGTCAATTGAGGTGCAGCCATATTGGAAATGGGTATGGAAAGGGTGGAGGAAGGTAGTACTAATATAGCTAGTAGCTGAGAAGGTGGTGGTGGCAAACTTATCCCAGTGGAGTCCCCAGGGATTGGACCTTCACAAGCAGCAGTGCTTGAAGATGCCCAAACCCTAGAATTTTCTAATGTGTTTATAAATTCCTGAGAATTAAGTGTTTCAGCAGAAGAAATAATTGCAGAAATAATTCTTGAAATACCTAATGTAGCTTCCTTTGCAGCACTACTGGTCTGCCTTAGTGAAGCCCTAGCTCTTCTCAGAATCTCTTCTGGATCTGAAACCGGTGTTGCTGGTGGCCCCTAAGGGTTCGCTCTAGTACTTGGTCTTCTTGAAGCCACCTTATTTCAATGGAGTCACCAGATAGATGATTACAACCAGAATAATGTCCAAGCTTTGTCTATCATCAAAGCAAGGATCTATGTCATCGGGCCTAGAGAATTTGAGCTTCAGTCTTCTATCTCCGGCAATGACGCCAATTTGTTATCACTCCAGGAAACTCCCCTAGGTTGCAGTTCGATGATGCCCGGTAACTTACAATGTATTTGGGATTTTCTAAAATGGATTAAGTCAGGTGACCTATATGACCTTCCACTCTCAAGACATGCATGAAACTCAATCAGGTACAAGGCTTTTGGTTACCATTGTTTTCAAAGGTTGACAATAAGGTGCAAGGATGGAGAACTCATCAGGCTGGCAAATTTACATACAAAACAGATGCATATAAATGGCTAAATCATGATAAGGATGGTACTTATAATTCAAATCACATCAACATACCAATAGGGTGACAGCTATTAGTCATTAATTAACTCGAATATAACATGAATAACACATTCAAGCATAAGCACATAGAAGACAGAAATGGAAGCTGAACAAATGGTAACAAAAGAGTTTATATCAAAGCATGAGCGAAATGAGAAGCTGACAATAGTATAGGTATAGGTATATAAGTCCCTGAAATCGAACCCTTTCAATAAAATCAGTCTTAGGATTTATAGCCTTTACAAAATACTCAGATCCTGAAAACTTGGATTTGTTTTTACAAAAATAAACAAAATAATTGTTTTTTGCAAATTAGGTTGAAAAACCCTAATTAACTACTTGTCTAACTAACTGAAGAATTAGTTCACTGTATGAACCTTCAGATAACTAAGGTAATTGCTGGAAATCACTGCCATTGGCCCTCTGCTGGTTAAGTCACTGTTTTCTTTTGACAGCTAGGTGTTGGTCACCTTTTCCACTGTTATGTCATAGTAAAACTGAAATAGAAATTTCTTGATGCTTTCTTCTGTGTCTTTCATCTTCAGAATTTGTCCCTGAGCCATCTATATTCGCTCAAAACTGGTCCTACGAGCCAAAATTTAATTTTAATCCTTTTTCTGCTTTCAGTGGTTAAGACGTTAGACTATCGAAACCATGAGCTGCTGAAAGCGGCGCTTTCGATGGCTAGTGAACCGCCCCAGCGTCCGCCTAAGCCACCGAAAGCACTGTTTTCCAAAAATTATTAGGTTTCTTCCAAAAATGTTCTTTTAGGTCTGTCTACTCAGCTTTCTTCTTCAGCAGACTCTGTGCTACGAGGGTTAACAGCATCCTGGCTTGTTTCTAGAGGCCGAAGGCTAACTGCAACTTCAGCTAGGGTTTCCAACGTGGGGTGGCGGCTAGGGTTTGCCTTGGCCTCCTTCAGCTGTAGTCTTTGGAGCCTAATCATCCTGTACAATCTAGGATTGTTCTTTAGGTAGCTTGTATTTAGTCTCTTTAATAAAATATATCATTCTCTCTGGTGTAGGTAAGACTTATGTAGCAGCTTGTTCCTACTGGTCAATGCAGCATTATTATTTTTTATTTCCCTTTCCAAAATCTCCATCTCATACACTCGCCTTAGCAATTGATTTATCCTTTGAGTCTTGGGCTTGCTGGAGGAAGCCTTCTCTGTCGGCTCCACTTGCTCCTTTGGTGTAGGGGATGGTAGTTCTTCAGTCACTGTTATAATCTGCAGAGCTAGGTCTGCACCTTCCTCTTTCTCCTCTTTAGAATCTGAGTAGGGAAGGTTTAAAATGTTCTCACTGTGTGTTGCAACTTCCTGGCCCTTTTCACTGAAGTCCAAATTTCTTTTGACCATATTGGCTTTGGAAGAGGAGGGAGGTTGTTCTGCTGCTGGTGGGGATATAGCCCTTCTCTTTCTTCTCCCACTCCTTGGTGTGCTGGAATTTCTGGCAGGAGACTTCCCCTTTTCTTCTGGTTGAAGACCTGTTTCAAATCCATTCCAAAACAAGAAATAAGGCCATGCCATATTCCTCCTTTTCAGCAACTCTTGGATCAACAATTTGATAAGGCCATGGTGAGACAGTCTGCCAACAATATTGGTGGGTTGAGCCTTCACCCGGTGTGCCATTTTTCTCAGAATCCTGTGTAAGTAAAAGGGCAAATTTAGTGGGCTTTTACCTGTGAAGTGGTTCATGAATTTGAAATGGTAGATCATGGCTCTGTTATATCTTCCTTCACATGTTATGTAGACCACAATGGCCTTCAACAGATGATGCCACCTCTCTTCTAATCAGGATGATGGCACACTCTTCTTCCACACCATTCCTCGATGCTCAAGCTTTAGGTAAGACCTGAACTCTACATCTTTTTTTATGGTGGTTTTGAACCATTTTTCTATTGTGCCAAGGAGTTTAGTCACTTCAGTGATTAGGGTTTCATCTATGTGAAATTCCTCTTTGCCTATGACTGCCTTAGAGCCATCAAATGAGAGGGAAAATGCCTCGGCCACCTGCTGATGGGAACCTTGTATCTTCTCACAAAACCTATAGCAGCCAACATCTTGGAAAAGTTTACAGACCTCTAGATGTGCTTCCAAATAGCTGATATCTCCCAACTCCTACCTAAGAGCAGGTCCTCCCTTCTTCATCTTGATGAATGCCACTCCTGGGTACCTGCAAAAATAATTTTAAGTTCAGTATGACAGTGTGTTAGCAGGCTACTTCTCAGAGATGGTTTTTCTAGTGGAGAGGAATGTTAAGATTGAAAGTGAAATGTACTGGAGTTTTTGGCACTGATTATGAGGGATTTTGATTTCATGATGGATGTTGAGGTCAAAAGGTGATGGTTGTAGTTAATATTTTCGATCACCCTTGCCTAGCAATCATATTTCAAATCATCCTGGATACTCGATGAGATTTTCTGCTGTTCATTTGGACAGGTGGAAGAAATATGGAGGTTTCAAATCCTATTATTCCTTTATCAGTTTTATAACAACCTCCTTCACTTATTTCCACACGCAGTTATGTAGACTTATGTCTTTTAGGTGGTTTATCACGCCCTTTACTGATCGTTTATCTTGCTGACGGGGTTTGATTTGACCGCTTTCTAACCGTTTCCACATTTTACCTTTTCGGTGGTTAACAGCCTTTGGGAGTTTGTCTGCTAGCTGCTGAAATGATGGCTTTCAGTGGCTAATGAAATGATATCCCTTTTTCCTAATCCACCGAAACCGTTTTCCTAGTGTCGTGGTGAAACCCAGCTTTCGGCAGATAGTGGCCTCGCTGAATATTCCTTTTAACCGCCGAAAACTCGTCCTTTCGGTGGCTAATGAAATGTAAGAGCTTTTGCCTAAGCCACCGAAACCACTTTTTCCCCAACACATTTTTACCTGCTTTCGGTGGTTAAATCTTGTCTTCAACTGTTCCCTAAGCTGCTAAAAGCATCACCTTTCGGTGGCTAATGAGATGTTTGAAGTCTCATCTAAGCCACCAAAAGTGCCTTTACCCATGTCGCTTTCTGCCCACTTTCGTTGGTTAACACCCTCCTTGGTCCTTTCCCTAAGCTACTGAAAGCAACACTTTTCGGAGGCTAATGAGTCATTTGAAGTCTCGCCTAAGCCACCGAAAGTGTTTTTTGCATTTTACTCACTCGGGCCTGCTTTCAGTGGTTTAATTTTATCTCGCGTTAAACCGTTAGCTGCCGAAACATAGCCTTTCGGTGGCTAATGAGTTATTAAGAACCTCGCCTAAGCCACCGAAAGCTTAACTTCCAAATTTTTCAACCATATAAAAAATAAAGACCTTCAATTTGTTAGTCATCCTCAGATCTTTCATTACATGAATCGAATTCTTCATACTATCAAAATAAATTTATTTTGGGAGATAACATTTGGCTCCTACTTGGGGATGGGAACCTCCTAGTGAGGTCCCAAGAATCCCAGATGAAAATGCCTTTCCCTAAAAACAACTAAAAACCTAACACTATTATTTACTGTTCCATTGGGCATGGAGTTTATTCTGTAAGAAAAAAAAACCTATTAACTACTAATTTACAATGACAAGGCCTCAGAGCCTCAAATAAAGTAAAGTTTTAGAAACTGCCCATTCATTGGGCCATCAAACACCTCTTCCCTTCCAGATTCTGCAATTTGAAGGTGTTATTCTTATGTACCTAAGCTATCACAAAAGGGCCAATCCACAAAGAATCAAACTTTCCATGTTTTCCCTTGTCATGTCTGACAACATCCCACTTGAGGACCCAATCTCCAACCTGAAAGTTGTCTACTTTTGCCCTTTTGTCAAACATGACCCTTATCTTCTGTTGATGGGTTTCTGATTTTCCTATCATTTGTTCCTTGACTTGCTGCAACTCCACCAAATCCATCATTCTCCTAACCATATCATTTGGTTCATCTTCCTCTTGAAATTTTTTTTCCACTGGAAGAATGAGCTGAATTGGAAAAATGGCCTCAGTACCATAAACTAACTTGAATGGAGAAGTCCCTATAGATATTTTGTTTGTTACCCTATCAGCCCATAAAGCAAACTTAAGCTTGGAATCCCAGCTTTTCTGATTTGTCTCCAGTAGTTTTCTGAAGATCCTGACTAGGCTTTTGTTGGATGACTCAACCAGGCCATTGCCTTGAGGATAATAGGATGTGGAATGCACCGGCTGAATGCCCATTGACTCACACATTCTCACGAATTCCCCATCTTTTAAAGCTAGTGCATTATCAGTTACTAACCTTACTGGGCGGCCAAACCTGCTAAAGATATTCTCATATAAAAATCTCATGATGACCTGGTGAGTGGCATTCCTGGTGGGCATCCATTTGGTAAAGTAGTCTATGGCTACTAGGATCCATTTATGCTGCCCACTGGAAGATGGATTTATTTAACCTATGAAATCCAAATCCCATTGCTGAAAAGGCCCATTCACCACAATAGGCCTAAGGGGCAAGGATTTGAGATGCTGCTTCCCTATAAATCTTTGCCACTAGTCACAGGCCCTTACAAAAGTACATACATTAGCAAAAAGGACTGGCCAATAGTATCCTACCCTTAGGATCTTGTGGGATGTGGTCTTCCAATAATGGTGGCCCCCACATGTGCTGGAGTGAAAGTTGTGCATTACCTGATCTGATTCTTCTATATCCAGACATCTCAACAAAACTCCAGACAGATCTTTCCAGTACAGCAGTTTGTCAACTATGCAAAACTTAACAGACTTTAATTTAAGAGCTCGTGCTTGATTAGGAGTGAGATCGGGAGGAACTTCTAATTTGTGCAAAAATTGAAGACAGGTTTTCAGCCACTGGTGGAATGTCATTCTCATCTTGATCTACTTTTGTTGCTACCACAGTTTGCACTTTTGCTGATTCGACACAGGTGAAGTTTATCCCCATTAGTTCACAGTTTTATTTAGCCATGAGTTTGGCCAAACCTAGTCCCTTTACTAGCTGAGTGGGCTTTACCTTTATATCAAACTCAATGAGCTTGGCAATCCACTTCGCTCTCTTCCCATCAATGTCAGGCTGATTCAAAACATCCTTCACAGCAGCTGAAGGGACATATGCAAGGAATTTTGCATGGAGAATGTAAATTCTGAAAGTCTTTAATAACTTTATGAGAGCATAAGCTTGTTTCTCAATTGGATCATACCTCAGCTCAGCATCTCTCAAGGTTTTGCTAAAGCATGCAATTGGATGATCAAGACCCTCATCATCTTTTTGTAACAGCACAACTGCCACTGTGTCATAGGATGCAAAGGATAAGATATTAAAACTCTTGGTATAGTCCGGACTAATCAGGGTTGGGGCTTCCATGATATCCTTCTTGATGTCTTCAAAAGAGCTTCTTTCCTGGTTAATCCATTTTATTTCTGCATCCTTTTTCAACATGGTTGTTATGTGCTTTACCAACTCGGAGAAATTAGGGATGAACCTCCTAACAAAGTTTATCTTACCCAAAAAGGACTGAATGTCCCTTTTTGACCTCGGTATAAACATCTTCTGGATTGCTTCCACCCTTACTAGATCAATCTTTACACCTTCAGCAAAGACTATGTGACCTAGGAGTTTCCCTTCATTGAGTGCAAACTGGGACTTCTTACGATTGAGTGATATTCCGTACCTTCTACACTTCAGAAATACCTTCCTCAAATGTTGCAAATGGCCATTATGGCTGTGAGAGTAAACAGTTAGGTCATCCAAGTATATAAGCACAAATTTATCTTTCAACCCTACAAAAGCTAGGTCCATGGCTCTCTGAAAAGTAGCCCCAGCATTCATCAGCCCAAATGGCATTTTAGCATACATGAAAGTGCCCCAAGGGGTGGTAAAGGCAGCCTTCTCTTGGTCATCAGGGTGCATAGCAACTTGGTTGTATCTAGAGAAGCCATCCAGGAATGACATGACACTAGCCCCTGAGACTTTCTGCAACAGGTGTTTCATCTTGGGCAGTGGATAGTTCTCTTTTTTGGAACATTTGTTCAGGTTTCTAAAATCCACACACAATCTGATTTCCCCATTCTTCTTCCTTACCACCACTAGGTTTGCAATCCACTTGGAACACCTAAGGGGGATTATGATTTTGGCTTTGAGGAGCTTATGGATTTCTTTTTCAATTACTCGTAATAGGAGAGGACTGATGGATCTCAACTTCTGCTTGAAAGGGATGGTGTCCTTCTCGAAAGGAATCCTATGCTGGATGATATTGGTGTCATGTTTTTTCAGGTCACTGTACTCCTAGGCAAAGATATCAGCAAACTCTTTTATCAGGCTACAAAATTTTGACCTCTGATCAGTAGTCAACTCAGTGGACAGATTTATCAGTTTTGGATGGCTTTGGATACCTATGTTTTGCTCTTGGACAGCAGGGTCTTGCTCCTTTTTGGCAGGCTTGAAAGGGATGTCATTATGATCAAACAACTCTTCTAGAGGTACTAGACCCCAAGGTATATAGTTGCTGGGTAATTGGACAATGTTTGGATCAGCCACTTTATCTTTCAACTTGATTTGTTTGGATTCCTCCATGTTTAGGTTTCCTGATCTATGTGTATATCAGAGAATTCATCTACTAGATGAAGGAATTTTCTAAGCTCATCATCATTCTCAAACACCTTCCAAACTTTGACATTATATGGCAGGGAAGGTCTGTACTTGACCTGAACATTATAGCTAAGTTGAGGAGGTAAAGGAGGAACAAACAGACTTGCAGAGACAGCCAGGGAATCATCCAGGTGATTCAAAGCCCTAGGTATATATGACAGTTCAAAAAACGTAAAGGAGTCTCTAAGTTTCCATACCTCGTCCCTGTAGCCTTTTAGTCTGAAATTTTTAGCCTGAAAAGTGTTGTTGACCTGCTGTATAATAAGGTCTACATCTCCAAAAATTCTCATGCACATGATCCCCATCTCCTTGGTAGCTTTAACTCCTAGCAGTAAGGCTTCATATTCTGCTATATTGTTAGTGGTTTTAAAATCAACCTTATAAGATAGATGAATATTTTCCTTGGATGGAGAGATCAATACTACACCTGCACCTGCTGAGCTTTGAGTGCTAGCTCCATCAAAATACATGTTCCAGACTACTGTGGTCACTTCTTCAGGCTGCTGACAGGTGGGCTTAGTGAGCTGGACTGATGTTTGTTGAGAATCATCAATTTGTAGAATGCATGATCCAAAATCTGTGTCTACTGCATAGATGGGGTGATTCACCGAATTTCTCTCATTGTTTATGTTGTAGGCCAGCTGATTTTCTTTGTAAAGCCTCTTGTTCTCCCCTCCAAACATTGGGATGGTGGCATATGTAAGGTCCATCTGAAGGTTGCCATCTATCCTTTTTCTCCATGATCGAGACAGCATGAAACCAAATTTGGGAGGGATATCAGCCACTACAATGCCCATCATGATGCTTTTTGAAGGTAGCTGAGTTAGGTTTACAACAAGGTCTTTGATGAGGCCCAAGCACTTGACCTTTCTGGAGTCAAAGGAGGATAAATCATGGTAGGGATTTGTAATGCTGAGACCAAGCTCATCCATCACAACCTTTGGCATTAGGTTATGAGAAGCTCTTGAATCCAACAGACAGTTATGGAGGACTTTACCATGGATATTCAAGGATATATAGAAAGGTGGGCATGATTCCTTTAGGTCTTCAATCATGGGGCCTAGAGTTACAATAGGTTTGCCATCTTGCAGATTTACAAAGTTAGTATCAATATGCACCTTTGGCTGAAGATAATTCAGAATGGAAGACTTGAATGCATCATTTTTCATTAGCTCAATTAATGGGAAAGGGATCTTCAATTTCTGAATCTTTGACTCAAGGTTGAAAGAATAATGCAGCCTATTAGGAAACCTTACCTCATGTACTGGAGCTTTGATTTGGACATGGTTAGGGGTTGATGAAGGTGCTGATTTTTGTAATGATTTTGGAATGACAGCCATTTTCTTTGGTAAAACAGGAGCCTTTTTAGCTGGTGCAGCAGGTTGTTTGACAGGTACAACATTCTTCTTATGAGGAGAAACCAGCCTAGACCTCAAATTGTACCCTCCTTGACCATCAGCCTAATATACAGGTTCTTCACTGATCTACTCATCAATTGGGGCTTCCTCATATTCTTCCTGTGTCAGAAAAGAATAGTCCACCTCATCCTCCATGCAGTGGTTGTTGTCCTCAGCTTCTCCTTCTTCTTCAATGAATTATGGCTCTTCTTCTAATACAACATTCTGAAAAGGAGCTCTTATTCTTTGATCTTCCCCTTGATTCCTTTCCCTTCTGAGAATCTGAACTGGGGGGTTGCCTCTTCTGTAAGGGACAAAATTAGGGTTTTGGGGACCAAACTCACTTAGCCCTTTACCTCTCGTAGGTATCTGTCCTCGGTATTTTAGCTTAGACATTTTAGCAGTCAAGTTATCTAACAGTTTGGTCATTTTGTCAATCTTGTTTTCTGATGAAGAAGCCCCAATAGGGTCTGCTGGTTGCTTCTTCATGTCTATCTTTTCTTTGACCTTCTGAGATGCCACAATGTTTGATTCTACCTCTAGGGCAGCATCCTGCACGAGTGATAAGGAGGCAGACCTCCTTTCTCTGAGAAGTAGGAAAAAATCAGAGTCAAAGGCGTTTGCATAAGTTATCCTAGCTGAGGTATCAGTGGGCTTGATTTCAGTGGGGATCTTGCTGTACATATTGTTGAACCTCTTGGTGAAGTTGGAGACCGACTCCCCATTTTCCCTTTTCAAGTTGTTGAACTCGGTGATATAATAGAGGTGGTCTCTCCTCTCTCCCCAATGTTTTAGAAAGATGTCATCTAGGGCTTCAATGCCTGCCACTGATCCAGCAGGCATTTCTTTGAATCATTTCCTAGCCTGACCATCTAGGCTTTGTACAAAAACCCTAGTCCACACATCTTCCTGTTCTATGTTAATGTTCTTAGCATAACTGTAAAATGCATCTAGATGTTCTTCAGCTGTGAAATCTCCCTCTCTTGTGAACTTAGGCATGTACATGAGGTAATCTCTAGTGGGCACGGCTGAGAGAGGATTAGGCAAATTTAGTGGGGCATACCTAGCTACCAGGATCCTTTCCATTTTGGTCAATTGAGGTGCAACCATATTGGAAATTGGTATGGAAAGGGCAGAGGAAGGCAGTATTGATATAGCCAGTAGCTGAGAAAGTGGTGGTGGCAAACTTATCCTAGTGGAGTCACCAAGGATTGGATCTTCACAAGCAGCAGTGCTTGAAGATTCCCAAACCCAAGAATTTTCTGATGTAATTATAAATTCCTGAGAATTAAGTGTTTCAGCAGAAGAAATAATTGCAGAAATAATTCTTGAAATACCTGATGTAGCTTCCTTTGCAACACTGCTGGTCTGCCTCAGTGAAGCCCTAGGTCTTCTCAGAATCTCTTCTGGATCTGAAACCGGTGTTGATGGTGGCCCCTGAGGGTTTTCTCTGGTACTTGGTCTTCTTGAAGCCATCTTATTTTAATGGAGTATCCAAATAGATGATTACAACTAGAATAATGTTCAAGCTTTGTCTATCATCAAAGCAAGGATCTATGTCGTCTCCCAAGGAAGCCGAGCTTCAGTCTTCTCTCCCTGGCAATGGTGCCACTTTGTTATCACTCCAGGAAACTCCTCTAGGTTGAAGCTCGAGGATGCCTGGTAACTTACAATGTTTTTGGGGTTTTCTAAAATAGATCAAGTCAGGTGACCTATATGACCTTCCACTCTCAAGACATGCATGAAACTCAATCAGGTACAAGGATTTTAGTTACCACTATTCAAAGGTTGACAATAAGGTGCGGGGATGGAGAACTCATGAGGCTGGCAGATTTACACACAAAATAGATGCATATAAATGGCTAAATCATGATAAGGATGGTACTTATAATTCAAATAACATCAACATGCCAATAGGGTGACAGCTATCAGTCATTAATTAACTTGAATATAACCTGAATAACATATTCAAGCATAAGCACAGAGAAGACAGAAATGGAAGCTGAACAAATGATAACAAAAGAGCTTATATCAAAGCATGCGTAAAATGAGAAGCTGACAATAGTATAGTTATATAAGTCCCCGAAATCGAACCCTTTCAATAAAATAAGTTTTAGGCTTTATAGCCTTTACAAAATACTCAGATCCTGAAACTTGGATCTGTTTTTATAAAAATAAACAAAATAATTGTTTTTGCAAATTAGGTTAAAAAACCCTAATTAACTACTTGTCTAACTAACTGAAGAATTAGTTCACTGTATGAACCTTTAGATAACTAAGGTAACTGCTGAAAATCACTGCCACTGGCCCTCTGTTGGTTAAGTCACTGTTTTCCTGTGACAGCTAGGTGTTGGTGACCTTTTCCACTGTTATGTCATAGTAAAACTGAAACAGACCTTTCCTGATGCTTTCTTTTGCATCTTTCATCTTCAGACTTTGTCCCTGAGCCATCTATATTCACCCAAAACTGGTCCTACGAGCCAAAATTTAATTTTAAGCCTCTGTCTTCTTTCGGTGGTTAAGAGGCCAAACTATCGGAACCGTTAGCTACCGAAAGCAGCGCTTTCAATGGCTAATGAACTGCCCTAGCATTCGCCTAAGCCATCGAAAGCCCTGTTTTCCAAAAATTATTAGGTTTCTTCCAAAAATGTTCTTTTAGGTATGTCTACTTAGCTTTCTTCTTCAACAAGATCTATGCTAGAAGGGTTAACAACAACCTGGCTTGTTTTTGGAGGCTGAAGGCTAATTGCAGCTTCAGCTAGGGTTTCCAACGTGGGGTGGCTGCTAGGGTTTTCCTTGGTCTCCTTCAGCTGCAGTCTTTGGAGCCTAATCATCCTGTACAATCTAATATTGTTGTTTAGGTACCTTGTATTCAGTCTCTTTAAGAAAATATATCTTTCTCTCTGCTCTAGGTAAGACTTATGTAGCAGCTTGTTCCTACTGGTCATTGCAGCATTATTTTTCTTTATTTCCCTTTCCAAAATCTCCATCTCATACACTTGCCTTAGCAATTGATTTATCCTTTGAGTCTTGGGCTTGCTGGAGGAAGCCTTCTCTGCTGGCTCCCCTTGCTCCTTTGGTGTAGGGGATGGTAGTTCTTCAGTCACTTCTACAATGTGTAGAGCTAGTTCTGCACCTTCCTCTTGCTCCTCTTCAAAATCTGAGTAGGGCAGGTTTAAAATGTTCTCACTCTGTGTTGCAACTTCCAGGCCCTTTTCACTGAAGTCCAAATTTCTTTTGACCTTCTTGGCTTTGGAATAGGAGGGAGATTGTTCTGCTTCTGCTGGGGATATAGCCATTTTCTTTCTTCTCCCACTCCTTGGTGTGCTGGACTTTTTGGCAGGAGATTTCCCCTTTTCTTCTGGCTGAAGAAGACCTGTTTCAAATCCATTCCAAAACAAGAAATAAGGCCATGCCATATTCCTCCTTTTCAGCAACTCTTGGATCAACAATTGGATAAGGCCATGGTGAGACAGTCTGCCAGCAATCTTGGTGGGCTGAGCCTTCACCTGGTGTGCCATTTTTCCCAGACTCCTGTATAAGTAAAAGGGAAAATTTAGTGGGCTTTTACCTGTGAAGTGGTTCATTAATTTGAAATGGTAGATCATGGCTCTGTTATATCTTCCTTCACATGTTATGTAGACCACAATGGCCTTCAACAGATGCTGCCACCTCTCTTCTAACCAAGATGATGGCACACTCTTATTCCACACCACTCCTCTATGCTCAGGGTTTACGTAAGACCTGAACTCTACATCTTTTGGTATGGTGGTTTTGAACCATTTTTCTCCTGTGCCAGGGAGTTCAGTCACTTAAATGATTAGGGTTTCATCTATTTGAAATTCCTCTTTGCCTATGAATTCCTTAGAGCCATCAAATGAGAGGGAAAATGCCTCAGCCACCTGCTGATGGGAACCTTGTATCTTCTCACAAAACCTGTAGCAGCCAGCATCTTGGAAAAGTTTACAGACCTCTGGATGTGCTTCCAAATAGTTGATATCTCCCAACTCCTGCCTGAGAATAGGTCCTCCCTTCTTCATCTTGATGAATGCCACTCCTGGGTACCTGCAAAAATAATTTTAAGTTCTATATGACAGTGTGTTAGTAGGCTGCTTCTCAGAGATGGTTTTTCTGGTGGAGAGGAATGCTAAGATCGAAAGTGAAATGTACTAGAGTTTTTGGCACTGATTATAAGGGTTTTTTATTTCATGATGGATGCTGAGGTCATAAGGTGATGGTTGTAGTTGATATTCTCGATCACCCTTTCCCAACAATCATATTTCAAATCAGGCTGGATACTTGGTGAGCTTTTCTGCTGTTCTTTTGGATAGGTGGAAGAAAAATGGAGGTTTCAAATTCTATCAGTCCTTTATCAGTTTTATAACGACCTCCTTCACTTATTTCCACACGCAATTATGCAGACTTATGTCTTTTCGGTGGTTTATCACGCCCTTTACTGATTGTTTGTCTTGCTGACGGGGTTTGATTTGACCGCTTTCTAACCGTTTCCACATTTTACCTTTTCGGTGGTTAATAGCCTTCGGGAGTTTGTCTGCTAGCCGCTGAAATGATGGATTTCGGTGGCTAAAGAAATGATATCCCTTTCGCCTGAGCCACCAAAACCGTTTTCCCAACGCCTTTTCGCCTGCTTTCGGTGGATAAAGCCTGTCTTCAACTGTTCGCTAAGCTACCGAAAGCATCACCTTTCGGTGGCTAATGAGATGTCTGAAGTCTCGCCTAAGCCACCGAAAGCGCCCTTACCCATGTCACTTTCTTCTCGCTTTCGGTGGTGAACACCCTCCTTGGTCCTTTCCCTAAGCTGTGGAAAGCAACACTTTTCGGTGGCTAATGAGTCATTTGAAGTGTCGCCTAAGCCATAGCCACCGAAAGCGCCTTTACCCATGTCACTTTCTTCCCGCTTTCGGTGGTTAACACCCTCCTTGGTCCTTTCCCTAAGCTGCCAAAAGCAACACTTTTCGATGGCTAATGAGTCATTTGAAGTGTCGCCTAAGCCATCGAAAGTGTTTTTTGCATTTTACTCGCTCGGGCCCGCTTTTGGTGGTTTACTTTTATCCTGCGTTAAACCGTTATCTGCCGAAACATAGCCTTTCACTGTCTAATGAGCTATTAAGAACCTCGCCTAAGCCACCGAAAGCTATAACTTCCAAAATTTTCAGCCATATAAAAAATAGAGACCTTCAATTTGTTAGTCATCCTCAGATCTTTCATTACATGAATCGAATTCTTCATACTATCAAAATAAATTTATTTTGGGAGATAACACGTGCAACTTAGTAGTCGGATAATAATTGCACTTTACTTGTAGGTCTCACCTTGGACCAATTGGACACAAATTTCCCATGCTTTATCAAAAGGCCTTTTAAGTTTGACCTCGAGTGCTTGGATAACAATACGAAGTGGTAAAAACATATGGAGTTAGCTTAGGCCCCACATGGCTAAAATTTGTAATTAAAATGTTTTTTTTATAGCCTACAGGCATGTAGGTTGTCACTTATGTATGTTGCCACCATAACCTACAGGCATGTAAGCTGTCAATGGACAACCTACAATCTTATGGGCTATGATGACAACCTACATAGGTATGTATAGGTTTTCATCACAACCTACAAGACAAAAAAAACTAAAATAAAGTTAAAAAAAATATTAAAAACTTAAAACCACTAACCAAAACCTCCTTTAACCTATAAACGACAACCTGGTTGATGTACTTCCAGTGATCATTGTTGAATGTTGATGTTGAAGCCTCCTTCAATGGCCCTATTAGTTGATGATGAGCTCACCTCTTCATAGTCAGGGAACATTGCAATGAAATGGAATGAGAAAATAAGGCAAGAAATTCTTTCTTAAAGTCCTTCTAATCCCTCAATCACCTAATTTCACTCCCAAATTTCCTTTTAAACCAAAGTTACTAGTCAAAAAGGCCCCACACATGTGAACGAGCTGAAGGAGGATGCGATGCATTAGTCTTGTGATGGAATGAGAAAATGAGGCAAGAAATTCTTTCTTAAAGTCCTTCTAATCCCTCAATCACCTAATTTCACTCCTAAATTTCCTTTTAAACCAAAGTTACTAGTCAAAAAGGCCCCACACATGTGAACGAGTTGAAGGAGGATGCGATGCATTAGTCTTGTGAGTTTGGCTAGTGAGCAGAGTGTGGTGAGTCCCGAGTCTTAGTTGAGTACTCATTTTGTAGGAGACTCGACGAGTCTTAGTTGAATCTAGTAACATCCACATAGATATAGTAAAACTGTTTGTCAAAATACTATGTTGGATGCATTACCTTGCCCATAGGATTTTCTAAGGATAAATTCTGATTTGAACTTTTATTAGTAATTCAAATTTTAGTGGAGTAAAATTTCAACCCTTTTGGGCATAAGATATGAGTTGGATTTCTAAATTGCAAATTCATTGTAGTTTGCTATGTATTGGAGTTATAGGAAACACTTTTGGTCTCGTTTGCAATAACCAATGAATCATTAAGAAATTAGTGCTCTATATCCTATCTAGTTACTCTTAGGGACTATTTTAACTATTATTTGGTTTGCACGCCTTCTAATAAATACATAGACTATAAGATAATGCTTAGAAACATTTTCCAATCTTTTTCATAGTGAAATGAAATGCTAAGAGATGATAAGCTGCATCCTTAATGCTTATTTGAAAATAAGTTAAATAATATCAATTCCCAAAAATAGATGCTTATTTGAAAATAAGTTAAATAATATCAATTCCCAAGAATATAGTTTCTAGTCACTTTTTCTCTTTCGTGAGTTTGGAGGTTTCATTCTTCGCTAAAATTGACTCCTCGAACGAGGAGGGCGAGCGAATAAAATATCACTGAGATCTAAGAAATCACTTTATGGCATCCGGAAGGAAATGGAACTAACTCCTTTAGTTATAAAAATGTTTGTTTAATTGATAAGGATTTATATTTATAAGGAATTGGTTTTGAGTTTCATCCTCTGTTGTGTTAGTGCATCATTACATTATCACATATAATTTTATGGATTGAATTTGTTTCAATGAATGATGTGGATACATTGTCGAATGACTTGATTTGTAGTTTTGGTTAAGGTTTATATCCATAAGTAACTGGTATTGAGTGTTTGTTGGTAATGTTTTCCAGATCGCTGGTAACAAAATGATTGACAAAGGTAAATGTGCTGACAATGTCTTGGTTTCTTTCAAACAATTCATAAAACTCCTGAAGCTTTAGACTAACCTAGGTTTTCATTTTCTTCAAAGTTAGGATTATTTCTAAACTTTGATTTGAGATGGAAGTAAATACTTCTAATCTGAGAAGGAGCTAGTCTCTACCTTCAACTCTACCTTGAAAATGAAGAATGGTTCTCATTTGTGTAAACATATGGAAGGGTAAACAAAAACTTTATTGAATAACCTTGTAGTAAGCCATTTGTTCACAATCTTCACTCATGTTTTAACCCAGCTAACATCTATGCTGCACCTGAGAGTATATTATTGGTGATCACATAGCTTATATAATATATTTGATTGTGTTTTTAAAGCATTTGCACACACCGATATCTGTGTGTGAGAGAAAACAACAAAGAAACAAACAGAACACATCTTATGATCATAGTCTTGTCTTTATTTCAGACGGTACTCATTGTTTGCATAATCACCACATTACATTAAAAGCATGAAGCGTGTTGCAACAAGACAAAAAAATGTAGTATAGCTTACTTGGAAAGATTTTGACTCAATGCAAGTAGAAAATGTTACTACTACTGTTGCAAGCATTCAAATTAGATAACTCTACATGTAGATTAAATTCAAGAATCAGGTTTTCATTACACAACTTGATTATTGTTATTGTTCCTGCGGGGACATATAGTGCCTGTAGGGAATGGTTAATCTGATCTGTACATCCAATTTTTTTCAAAATTTTCCATTTTTCCAAGGCTGGGGCTATAGTTTAGGCCTGATGTAATTGAGCCCGAGGTTCCATCCGTGTTCCCACCCGGGCTGACGTAGACGGATGTACAGGATTACTGTGAATTCTCCAAGACTGCTCCAGGTGTTGAGGGTCTGATTTAGCATTCACTTCATCCGTATTACTTTTACAATAGTGTAATTACTGCGGCACTCGATGCTAAACGCATTTCCTGCTTATTCTGCCATTTATGCTCTATGAAACCTCCTCTGGCTAGAACTCTGCACAAAAAACACAATTGATGAAATATTGCTTGCATTAATACCTAGACATTGCATCACTCGAATCCGGGACGAGTTTAGTAGTTAAAGGACCTGAGGAAATGATCTTGAGTGGGATTTCATGTATGAGGTATGCACAAATCGATACTTTATGGTTTGATTGTTTATGATTTACAAGTATTTTAATTGAATCTGGGTTTTCCTAGCTAACTTCCCCACTCCGTTTACCCAACTTATTTCCCACCTCTACTTTACTCCAACATTTTCGCTGTGAGAATAATGAGCATATTCAGGCTTTAAAAATATATATGCCCAGTTGTTCCTTTGTTGAAAAAACTTGGATACTTTGTCTTGGAAATTAAAGGGATGAACCCGCCTTGTCTTTGTCCTCACTTGTCAATTCGAGTTCTTATACCCACCGACATCTGATGAGCGTCCAGGTCTGAACTAAAATACCCAAGAAGGTTTGATATTTCAGGTGCCAGACTTAACCCTATGACCCGTTGTTTATATTCTCCGCCAGTTCGTTCACCCAATATCCTTTTCTACCCAGCTTTATCTCTCTCAAAGTCTGCTCGATTTTATAGTAGTACTTCTATTTATACAAAGCATGAGTTTATATTCTAAATAATTGATGCGAACGCCCGAGTATTTGTTCTTGGAAAACATCAATTAAATTCTTGAGAAAGTGTCTACCTCAGACTCTCTCTATTATGTATGTAATATGCCTTAACATCTATACCTGTAAATTAATCTTTAGTTTCAAAACATCTCGTCTTACACTTGTTTCCAGTTGATTGCTCTATTTATTTCGATAGTAGTTGGCAATAATAGAGCATTGCGTCGAAGAACATTGTTCTCAGTTTGAAATCTTCTCAGCTTAAAAGGGGAAATACCCTTTTCTCACTCATTTGGATCCTTATCAATTCTTAATTTCTTACCATATGACTTGTTCTTGTTACCAATGTGAATTCGACTCCTTCGAATCATTGCGCCATTTCTTTTTTCGACATGCTCTGTGCTTCTAGCATTTGATGGAAGTCAGACTTCCCCACTTGAGTTTAAGCATTGTATATATGCAAAGTCTTACTGTTGTTAAAGGAGATTATACACCCTGACTTAATACACCTGTTATGTTTGCTTCTTTATAACATCAAAGCAATATTGTGATTATTGTTTCTCAGGTCATCATGTTATCAACTTATATCACCAGTTCACGAGCTGCACCTTTTAGCCACAGTACTCCCCTTACCTGCTAGCTTTGATGATTGAACACATTGTTGATTATATACAGTTATTAAAAGGAGATTGAACACATTGTTGATTATATACAGTTATTAAAGGTAGATGAGTTGTTGTATGGTATCGTTTGATTGTTCTTTTACTTCTCAGTGTTATGGCAGAGTATTGATGGTCTCAGGCCTAGTTATGGAAAGATAATTCTGAATAGAAGTTTATAGTTTGTGGTTGTTCTCTTGTATTAAAATGAGGTGAACAAACTCCTTTCAAAATTTGAAAATATCTGGAGTGCAAAAACAGGAAATTACTCTGTTTTTAATATATGCTACTAAGATTGGTTGTCTTACCTGTTCGTTGGATATATTTTATACAATTTTTTTTTTGAACATTGTTACTCGTTGTGGTGGTGGCTCTTGATAGATTAAACAGATTTTAAATATTACATCCCCTTTGCCCCTTGAAATGTCTCCATTTCTGAGTTCCTCTTTTGCAAATAAATTCCAGTGCAAAATACAGCTGCTGGGGCATTGTCATTGAACCAGCGGTAGGGGCATTCATCTTAACTAATGTTCTTACATTTTATGATGTATGTTTGGGTCTCTTGGTAATTTTTTGATTACTAGTTAATTGCTTCAGTCATCAAATCTTCAGATAAGAGCGATCTGGCACATGTTTGATCTTTGAATCTACAGTTGGTTTGATTTCTTAATACCGGGACTAATGACAAATTCTTCTTACAGGTGAAAACGAGTATAAGCCCAAAGAAATGGAGTATGGGCCTGCTGAAGTGGATTATGAATCACGCTGCTCAAACGGCTGTGGGAATGAATACACATGTACCCTAGAGTATGTGCAAACAGGATATTGCACAAGACCCTGTGGTGAGCTCTGTTATACGCACCCACTTACATGTTTATATGATAATATGTTTAGCTAGGCACTTAATTACCCCTGTCTCTGTATGAACTTGTCAAAATGTTGCACCACTTACATCAATTGAAATTGTCACCTTCGCATTTTTGTACTATTGATATGAATGAACTTTGAAATAAGTAATGACTCTACCATTTTTCATTTTGATGGATGTGCGTTTTGCATTCTGTTCTTCTTAGTCTTGTAATAATCAATGTAGAGATCTCTGAGCTTCAATCGTTTTACCTTCTTTCTTGTTAAATATTTGAAATAGATAAACACTTGCAATGGTTTCTACAACAGCAACTTTGCACCTAGCAATCCTTCTAAGCCATCAATGTGGACAAAAGCCTGGAGTGGCTAGTACTAGGATTATTTTGTAGTTACTTTCTCTTGATGGAATAAGAAGCCTGGAGTGGCTAGTACTAGGATTATTTTGTAGTTACTTTCTGTTGATGGAATAACAGCTTACATTAGCTCACGCCTAAATATATTTCGGACTTTAAATGTTGTTAAGAAAAAATAAGTAGTTGAAGGAAATATTAGTAATGCCTCTTTTGATAAATTGATATTTGAAGATTTTAAACCTTGCAGAAATTGTTTTATTATGACAAATTGAAAAAAATGAAGATATGCAGCAATGTTTATAGCCAGTGGTAAATGTAATTCCAAGTTACAGTAATCCGGAAATAGGCTTCTGTCATGAAATTTTTATTGTGCTGAACAAATTTAGTGTTCTTTGATCTATGTCAAAATCTGATGGCCATATTTAAAAGATTTTTCATATGCATTTTGTATTGCAAAATCTAACATTCAGTTAAAAGGATTTTTATATATTTTCGAAGAATGCTATTGAAAGTTTTTGGTGTTCAACCTTAGCCCGGTTTCAAGTCAAATTTATGAGAATTTAATGCCCAACCCAGTTTATTTAAGTGCTATAAATGAGTTGTATTTTTCACCAAAAATTTCAGGCTTAAAACACAGTATGAACATCACATTTTCAGGCAGAAAATTAACAAACAAGTGCACACCATGAAAATTTCGACAAATTGCCCAGGAAAAACTCAGGATGGAAAAACATGTTTGAGAGGAATTTTTACTTCTTTCAAATTTGAATGTACAATAAAAACTTCAAAGTCTGAGACAAACTTATCTCAACCAACTTAGCAGTGTCTCGGAAACTGTTACAGACTGCCTTGGAATTTGTGCAGCCCCAACTCCATCGAAAATCATGTTTCTTACAGTGTACGGACTTACAGGAGGAATGCACGGTCCTCGATTTTTGTGGCTATTCTCAGTTGTTCACGTCTCAAAATTTGTGCCCACTACTGTTCACATTTACTACCTTGAAATTCATGCCTGATGCTCCTTGAATTTCATTCCCAGAAGTAAATGCTGAAATTGAATGCTTGCTGCATGGTCTCTACAATAATTGCAGTTGTACGATGCATAGGAATTTGTGCCCAACCTGTTCTTGGGATTTGTGCTGTGAATTAATTGTTGTACGGTCTCTTGGGAATTGTGCCAATACTCCTCTGTTGCTGCGTCTTTTATTACTCAAGAAGTCTATCTCTCTCCCAAATCTCCAAGTCGAATTGCCTCTTCACATGGACAATTTGTTTTTAAATAAAAAATTATTGGGGTAAGTGAAAGGCCATCTAATCCAAGGGACTAGATTGAATTAGATGAGTGGATCAAATAATTCCCATTTTCTCTCCATAAATTAATTTTCATTCCACCATCCTTTTAATTTTTTACTTAAAGTGCACTTTAATCCCTAAAGTGCATTTAATGTTCATCTCAAGTCATTAATACAAAAGTCATGTCAACTTGACCCCTTTTCCTAGTGACTTAGGCAAAATCACAAAGGGGAACAACTTTCAAGGTACAAAAATCTAACACTCTCTCTTACCGGGGAAGTTGTTCTTCACCACTCCTAACTTGTCCCGAAGATGATGAACTTGCCCTGTCCTAAGGATTTTGTGAGAATGTCTGCTACCTGCTTATTAGTGGAAATGTACTATAACTCAACAACTCCTCTCTGAACATAATCTCAGATGAAATGGTATCAGATCTCTATGTGCTTGGACCTGTCATCGAACACTGGATTCTCAGAGAGTTGAATGCAACTTTGATTGTTGCAGAAAATCATCATCGGGCTAAGCTCCTAATCAAATAAATCTACCAACAACTTGCAAAGTCACAGTGTCTTGCAACTAGCCTGACCGGCTTTCATGTTAGCCTTAGATAAACTCAAAGCAACGGAATTTTGCTTCCCATTGAACCACAACACTGTTGCCGAGCCCAAACTGAAATAACAACCGGAAGTGCTATTCTGGTTCGTTACATTACCTGCACAATCTGAATTCGTGAAGCCAACCAAACTAACTCCACCCGATCTCTTGTAGTCCATACCTTAATCCATTGTCTTTCAAGGTATCTTGACATATGTTTCTTGGCCACCCAGTGCACTCGTCCCGTTGGTGATCATTGCGGTGTGGCAATTGACTTGCAGTCCTCCATCTGAAATCTCCTCAGTACATCAACAGCGTACTTTCCTTGCCCAGGAAAATATGACTAGGCTCCTGCCAAACCTCCATCCCCAAATAGTAATACATCATCCCAATATTTGTCATCTCATACTCTGAAGCAAGATCCCTCTTACAAGATGAAATGAGGCGCTCCTCCCTTGTGATAAACAAGTCATTGACATACAACTAAAGAATGAGCAGATCTCCACTAAACACAATGTAGTAAAGGTTGGGATCAACCTCACCCTTTTGAAATCCCATTGACAACAAATAACCATTATTCCTGGAATACCAAGCTCGATGAGCTTGCTTTAGACCATACAAGGCCTTTTTCAGCCTGAAAACATGGTAATCCCTCCCATGGATCTCAAAGCCCTGAGGCTGCTCCAAATACACGTCTTGTAGATGTCCATGAGAAATGTAGTCTTCACATCCATCTGGTGGATCTTCCAACCCATTTCTACTGCTATGGAAATCATTCCTCTAATCGAGGAATATCGAGCAACTGACACAAAGGTCTCACATAATCAACTCCCTCTACTTGTGAAAACCTCCGTGCCACAAAACAAGCCTTGAACTTCTCCACATTGCCATCTACAGCGTGCTTCACCTTGTAGATCCACTTGGAAGACACCACTAACTTCCCCTCTGGTCTCGGTACAATCTTCCACATCGTTATTCATGACAGAATGGTACTCTTGCATCATGGCATCTCTCCAACCATGATGCTGAGAGGCCTCCTCAAATGTAGATCACTCTGAATCACGAAGACTAGCAACCAAAGCCATACCCAACATGTCTGGCATCACTATAGTCCTCACTGCTTCCTTGGGTGGTCAAAAGCCTCTGCTTCCTCAAAGGTGTCATGAAGCCATGTAGGATTCCTCTTCCCTAAAGGAGGCTCCCAAATCGGCCTATCTTCATTTGAAGAACTCCTAGAAGATGATGGCCCATAAACTTGTGTACCAGGAGTTGGTGAACCAACCACTGGTGGACTATGTGATCCAGTAACTGCAACTAGTGAACTTGTGACCTGAGTGTTAAAGTTTGAGTTAGGTTAGGGTTAATACAAAGAAAAAATTAAAATTCATACTTTAATGCATAAAGAGATCTAAGAAACAAAGTTAGATACATAAGAGTACTATTGTAAAAAACTTAAATATAATTTTCATCTCTTTCAACTTTAACGTTCCGTTGGTAGTGTTAAAGTTGGTCCTTGAGATTGATTAACATTTCCAATGTATAGTACATACACAATAGCAAAATTACATTGAAACTGATACACAGTAATTTAAGGAACAATTGCTAAATAGATATGGTTTGAATTTGTCTTATACTCGAACATATTCTCTTGTCACTATAAAGACAAGCTGTCATAGGTCATACTTTGAGAGAGAGAAGGTTAAAGTGCTATGGGTTTAGGTTAGTTATACACAGTAACAATCCCAGTCATACTCGACACCCATCACAATAGGCACCATAAAATTCACAACTCCCTCTAGTAGACTTATCACTACTAATGACCTATAATCTCGGGTTTAACACAGTCAAATCTCTAGGGCACCACAGTCCATCTAAACCCACTCAAAAAGTATTCAAACAGTCACAACCTGTTAGTAGAGGATAATCACAAGCATGTCCAATAGAGAAGGGGACACGGCAGTCACAGTTCAGTAGAGAAGGGACACTAGTCACAGTCAAGAGAGAAGGGACTCTAGTCATGGTCCAACAAAGAAGGGACACATAGTCACGGCAACAGAGGAGACACACATTCACGGTCCAACATAGAAGAGACACACAGTCACGACCAAGTTGAGAGACACAAATTCATGGCCTAGCAGAGAAGAGACACAGTCACGACCCAACAGAGAAGAGATGCAGTCACAGTCCAACAGAGAAGAGAAACAGTCACGGTCCAATAGAGAAGAGACATAGTCATGACCCAACAAAGAAGAGAGACAGTTACGGCCCAACAGAGAAGACACACAGTCACAACCCAACATAGAAGAGACAGTCACAGACCAACAGAGAAGACACCATCACAATCCAACATAGAAGAGATAGTGACAACCCAACCCTAGAGAGGATCACGGTCTGCATAAGCAACAGTAAGGACCCAAGATGTCAAGTCAAAGCAACAATAACCCTAGCAGCAACAAGCTTGTCAAGAAAAACCAGTAGCAACAAACTCTAAAGCAGGAAAAAATCAGATATGATTTTCTCTCTTGTTCAGATGCCACATAAAAATGAAGTAAACTTTAATTTATAATCTTGACAAGCCTTCTATAAAGATTTCTTAGGTAACCCCCAAGTTTTAGGATAGTTACCCAACACAACATAAAATAATGTTAGATCGACTTAGGATAGCGTACTAATGGTAACAATAAAATAAAATATGATAAAGGACCATAAGTCAACCAAAGGGGTCATAGTTGTTGGGATATTATTAAACCCACCCATAACTTAGGATAAAATATTTAATCATTATTTGATTAAATTCCTATCCACTAGCTAATTAGTTGGCATCCACTTGCACCTTCAAGTCAACACTCACCTTCTATACTCCATGAATGATTTATTTCTAATTTTGGGTTGATCTTGACCACTTTATTGAATCCCAGAATTAGTAAATGTGCTTTCCTATAGATTTTTCCTTATTATGCTTTTATCTAGCTTTTCTGTGGATAAGGTAAAACTACTTAACTAGGAAACTAGTATCTTTTGTTGCTAACCCATCCTCCATGACTATCTCTCCATATTCCAGGATTAGCATGTTTTCTCCATCACTCTTGACAACTCACTCATGCTTTTGTTAATTCGTGAGGTCCTTGACTGATTTGGGAAGTGCTTTCACCACCTATGGGGGTTAATCATATTTGGTAAGTCTGATTTATAAGCTAGCAAAGAGTTGTCTTCCATAAACTCAAATCTCCTTTATAAGGATGCATTACCATTGTAATAATATCAATTATCATTCATTGATCATTCATTAATGTGTGTTCATTATTCCTCTTCTTCTCTCCTTATTCTAATTCTCTGCATTTCCAGTGAGATTAATTGTGTGCTTAGATTCTTAGCTTGTTTAGATAATTCTTTCTACCATCAAGAATTTACAATTCTAACATGGTATCAGAGCATAGGATATCAAAGTTATGACATGGTATCAGAGCTTTGGGAGCTCATCAATTAATTCTCCCTTTTGGTGCAACAACTTCAATATGGATTCGAAAGTTCCTCTACTATCTCCTTTCAACTACGCTGATTGGAAGCCAGAGATGAGCGTATACTTGAAGAGGCAACGTCTCTTTGATGTCTCCATTGGTGCTTTGAGCAAGCCCGAGTCTTATGAAGAGAAGATTGACTGGATGAACAATTGTGATAGAGCTTATGGAATCATGTGCTTGGCAATGTCTTCAAATATACATCATCTCTTAAATTCTGCTGAATATCCATTTGAGCTTTGGAACAATTTGGAAAAAGCTTATGGTATGCAAGAAGTAGAAGATGAAGCATGGAGCGAACCCAACATCTCCTCATGTGCTCTCTCTCCAGATGTCTTGGCCTCTATATTCTATGATGAAGTTATTCTTGAAGAAGAAGTCTTTCATACAGTTTTTATTGATGCTATCCTCTTAGATTCGAATGCTTCCTCCTTCAATGAAGAAACAAATATTGAAGAGCAATATTTTTCTGTGTCTCTTGAAGATACCGATGATGAAAAAGAAGTGACAGATGGAGTTGCTATTGTTATTGATGATGATTCACTCACACATTCATTGTTCTATATGTCTTCTATCTTAGATTATGAATCCATGTGCCAGATCTTTCACACTTTATGCATAACTCTCTCATTAATGGTGCACAACTTAGTGATTCAGGAAGTAGAAGATGAAGCATGGAGCGAACCCAACATCTCCTCATGTGCTCTCTCTCAAGATGTCTTGGCCTCTACATTTTCTGATGAAGTTATTCTTGAAGAAGAAGTCTTTCATACAGTGCTTATTGATGCTACCCTCTTGGATTCGAATGCTTCCTCCTTCAATGAAGAAACAAATATTGAAGAGCAATGTTTTTCTGTGTCTCTTGAAGATACCGATGATGAAAAAGAAGTGACAGATGGAGCTCCTGTTGTTATTGATGATGATTCACTCAACACATTCATTGTTCTCTATGTCTTCTATTTTAGATTCTGAATCTATGTGTTAGATCTTTCACACTTTGTGCATAACTCTCTCATTGATGGTGCACAACTTAGTGATTTCCTGGATGCTTGCTTAGCCAAATCAAGTCCTATTTGTGTCTTTCCACTTACCATATTTGATCTCATGCGCTTTTGCATCTCCTCCTTTGTTCTTGGCATCAATCCTCAGAGCCTCTTTGAAGATTTTGAACATCTCCTTCCTTCCTCCTTTCGTACTTCTACCACAGAGGATTCTTTACCAGTGTATTCCCATGAGTCTACTGATATGCTTATATGTGATCTCTTGGATTATTTGGAAGCTAGATCAACCCATGGAGCCCATGCATTTTCACTCTTTGATCCTATACCTTCTATGTTCCTACATGTTCACTTGCACACATCCTATCTATGTAAATGAAGTTGGAGACCTCATACATTCTCTTGGACTCTTATTTCACCTATCTGGAGTTGATTTCATCTTTATTGGTTCGAAGTTCAAGTCCTTACATTATCTTGGAGCTCATTACAAGTCTCAAGAGCTTTCACATCATTGGATCCCAGTTGTTCTACTTGGTCCTAGTTTCCATCCTACAGTTGTCCTTGATCCAAGTGAGCAGATTTCTCTTCTTCCCAAAAAGAAGATTCCTCCAGACATCAACATTTAGTTTGGAACAGCATCAACAACATTTTTGGTTTTCCTCTCACGTCTTATCTTGAGGGAGGATTTTCCCCATGTGGTTTTCCCTCTTTCCTCAGCTTTTTGGACATAATTGTTAAAGGGTGACCATAGTCTTGTTGCTGGGCCCAATATACGCCTATATTTTTTTGACATACCATCATAAAGTCAGACTTAAATGGGGGAGTTGGGATATTATTAAACCCACTCATAACTTGGGATAGAATATTTAATCATTATTTGATTAAATTCTTATCCACTAGCTAATTAGTTGACATCCACTTGCACCTTAAAGTCAACACTTGCCATCTATACCCCAGGAATTCTTTATTTCTGATTCTGGGTTGATATTGACCACTTTATTGACTCCCAAAATTAGTAATTGTGCTTTACTGCAGATTCTACCTTATTCTGCTTTTATCCAGCTTTTCTATGGATAAGGTAAAGCTAGTTAACTAGGAAACTGGAATCTTTTGTTCCCAACCCATCCTCCATGTCTTTCTCTCCATATTCCAGGATTAGCATGTTTTTTCCATCACTCTTGACAACTCACTCACGCTTTTTCTAATTCGTGAGGTCCTTGACTGATTTGGGAAGTGTTTTAGCCACCTATGGGGGTTTATCATATTTGGTAAGTCTAGTTTATGAGCTAGCAATGAGTTGTCTTCCATCAACTCAAATCTCCTTTATAAGGACTTATTACCATTGTAATAATATTAATTATCATTCATTAATGTGTGTTCATTATTCCTTTTCTTCTCTCCTTATGCTAATTCTCTGCAATTCCCAGTGAGTTTAATTGTGTGTGTAGATTCTTAACTAGTTTATAGAATTTTTGCTACCATCAAGGATTCAGAATTCTAACAACAACCAATGTTATTAGAACCAGACTGGTCATTGAACCGATAGATCCCAAAATGTGAACCGAACTGGATCTGGAAAAAATCTGGTAGACTAAAAAACACATAAAATATTCATATTTTGTAAAAAAACATATATATTCATGTGCATACATATGAATCCATACCATTAATACACAAATATGCAAAGTCCATCATATATATAGCAAGTACAGGTGCAAATAACCAAAATAGCACCGAGTGCAATACATCACTGAAGTTCTGAACCAAGATACATCAACAAAGAGGCTCTAAATAGCCCCTACAATCCAAAAATAAGCATAGTACTACTAGTCTACTAGTAATGAATAACTATAAACTGAGAACATGAAAACTAGGGCCTAATCATCCTCATCCTCATTGTCACCCTCATCCTCATCCTCATTCTCATAATCCTCAATCGGGTCGGATTTTGAGCCCCGTTAGATTCCCTTAGACCTGGTGGTAAAACCTTTGAAAGTGGGTCCAAATCCAACCAAGAAAGGTCTTCATTCTTAAAGGCCGGTGCTTGAGACTCCACAACCCACTCTGATGATGGATCAAAGTCATCCAAGGTTATGTTTCCTGATGTTGGGGTCTTGTTCAACAACTGGTTACACCTCAGCCTAAGATTGTACTGAACATAGACCATATCATTCAGCCGTTTGTGTTCCAAACGGTTTCACTTCTTGGGGTGTATATGCTAAAAAATGATCCAATTGCATTCACAATCAGAAGCGTTGCATGGCTGGCTCAAAATACGATCTGCAAACTTTGCAACTCAGGGCATAGCCCATCAAATTGTCCCCACGAATAGGCTACAAAAAGAGTTGAATGCAAACAAGTTTTAGTAAATGACTTTGAAAACTTTCAATAATATTCATATATAATTTGAAAACTTTGAAATTTCTTACTAGGTGGATCCTTGGATTTTCCTCGTATGGCCATACTCACGCCAAAGCTACCCATACTCTCATTGAATTGCGACAGTTTACTATGTATCTCATCTTGTGTCTTAGCGTCAGGAACCATGCAATCAATGCATTTATACAATCCATCTTTTACCTCCCCATCATCATCTGCTTCAAAGTCTTTTGTATAGTGGTACCTTCAAAAGTTCAAAGTTTAAAAGACCAACAATATTCATTAGTTTACTATGTTTGAAACTTTGAAGTTGAACCTAAAAGGTTGAAATTATAACAAATCTTATAACTGTGAATTTGAATTTTAAAATTTCTTACCTTGGGTTTAAGTAGTAGATTGTTGCATGCAAAGGACAGTGGAGTTGTCTGTTCCATCTTTCATCAATGATTTTCCAAAAAAATACTTCTGCCTTTTGTCACTATATCTCACCTTTATTGCTTCTTTGGTTTGATCCATGGCCTCATAAATAAAACCCATGGAAGGTTTATCACCATCCACCATTCGCAACACTTTCACAAGAGGCTCACTGAACAAAACAATCTCTTTTGCCATTTTCCAAAATGTCTTTTCAAACACTTTGTCAGCGACCTCTTTCCCTTCATCCCTTTTACTCACTGAGATTCATTCCACTCATCACAAGAAAACATTTTCCTCGGGTTGGATTTTTTATCAACAACAGATTGCAATGAAAGAAACTTTGTTGCAAATCGTGTAATCACTGATCTAACTAGCTCTTTACCTACAGTGTTCTTCCTCATTAGGATCAAAACCCATGAGTGGTTGTAGATGTACCTGTTTATTGATTTTGCATGCTCCACACACTTCCTCACCCACTCAATTTTCCCAATATCCTCAAGCATGAGGTCCAAACAATGTGTTGCACATGGTGTCCACCAAATAGTGGGGTGTTTTTCCTCTATCATCCTTCCTGCTACAACATAGTTAGAGGCATTGCCAATGATGATCTGTACAACATTTTGTGCCCCCACCTCCTCAATTCATCCAAAAGACTAAATAATAGTTGTGCATCCTTCACCTGATCAAAGGCATCCATAGGTCTAAGAAACATGGTTCCTTTTGGCCAAGCAATCTATAAATTGAGAATGGTACATGATTTTCCATCACTCCATCCATCATAAATTATTGTGCACCCTGTTTTACTCCAGGATTGTTTGAAGTCCTTGAGGTATTCATCTATTCTTTGGACTTCATTTCTTAAAAGTCCCCCCCTGATATCATAAAAACTAGGACCTTTGAAGCCCGTACCACATGAAGCTATAACATCTATCATAGGTTGATAATAGGAAGAATTCGATGCATGAAAAGGTATGTCTTCATCATACCACCATCTAGCAATACACTCCCAGGCAACCTCCTTCTCCATCTTCTTCCATTTAGCATCAATGGTGGGATGAGCACAAGGGGTAGTGCGAGGAGCAAAGAAATAGTCAAGCCCTCTACCGGTGCCCCTACTTGGCCTCTTGAATTTGGATGCTCTAGGTCCCACTCCCTGTAATAGGAAAAATGGAAGATTCTTCAAAACTAGGCATTTCATTTTGAGGGGTATCCAGATCATCACCTTCATAGTCATTATCAAACTCAACTTGCATGGAACTTCTCCCTATGTCTTTTTTAATCTTCTTTGCCTTGGATTTTTCTTCTTGGAAGGATTCAATACTACTTAGCATCTCTTCTCTCAAATCATCATAGACTTTTGGACATTGCCCGATGCATGTGCTAAGTGTTGTTTTATTCTATGGATAACCCCCCCTCAATAATTTTCTTCCCAGAATAATTGCATATTTTTTTCCCATTGTCATCCATTTGGAAATGATTCCAAGTTGCATCCCTCCTATCTTTTGGAGCCATGGAAAATTTCAAACAAAAATATGAAAATAAAACCCTAGTTTTTATTAATTAAATAAGAAGAAAAGTTTATAAGAGAAGAGGAGAAGAAGGAAGAGTGTTGATAATGGACATACCTTCACACTCCTTGCAAAGTTTGAGAAGAAATGGCAGCTAAAGAATAGTGCTATAGCAGCCCAAAGAACAACTTGATAGCAGCCACAAAATCTTTAAAAAATGCTTGAAGAATATCCAAAATACCACTGCAACTCTGCTCCAAACTAATGGCCCAAGAATTCTCCAAAAGCGCCCTGCAAACAAGTCTCTAACTCTGCCCAAGAACTTCACCTAAAACACCTAGCAAACTAAACTCAGTAACCCTCCAAAACTGCCTAAGAAACTTTTCTCTCAAGAACTCCAAAGAGATGGAATGAATAGTGTGAAGATAATAGAGGGCGAGGGGGTCTTTAAATAACACCACAATGAGATTAGGGAGGGTTTAGGTGCATAGGATTAGGTTTTTTTTTCTTTTTCTTTTTAAAAATATGAAATATGTGGGCCCATCTACGGCTGACGTACGAAGCTGTACGGACTGACCGGTCAAAACTGACCATTTGGTGGTTTTGGGTCGGTTCCGTACAGAACCGACCGGTTTCTGGTAGGTCTGATTAAATCTGGTGGTCCAAAGGGTTCGAGCCCCAAACCAGACTGGGAGACCCTGTAAACTGGTAGGACTGGCCGATTTTGCTTGAACCGGATAGGTTTCGATAACATTGGTCACAATAATAAGGTAAGGAACCCTCATAGCCATAAGACCAAGGTGTACTATAAGGGTGGAGAAACAACGCCTTTTACCCATAGGACCAACCAACCCAAGGACTTAATATTTTCTTTCTCTTATGGTATATATATATATTTTTTATCATCACTACATAAGGAGAAGATCCAAACTAATGATGTGATCCTCTGGTCCTCAATAATGCTCCTAAGGGTCAGGTGTAGGTGACATCATTAGGGGGTAGCCAATCCCTAGAGAAACAACCTAGAAATAACCATTTAGGAGAGGGAACATCACACATCATTATTTTGGTCAACTTGACCAAGATTTATATGGTTAACTGACCAGGGGTGTACTTGCAAGAACTGCTTGGTCTTTGACCAAGAATTTTCCTGGTCCCAGACCAAGAATGTCTCTGCCTCAACTTGTAGGATTTGCTTGGTCCTCATGACCAAGAAACTTTCGGGTCCCAGACCAGGAACCCTAGAGGCACATAGGGGCCCTAACCATGTGTCAGGGACTTTGGCATGGCATCAACCTGCTTGGTCCTAGACCAAGAATCCTAGGAGACTACTATGGGCCCTAGGGTACCTTCTAAGGTATTACTCTACCCTAGAGAACTGACTAGGGTACCATCCTCCTTGAGAATGGGTCTCACAGCTACGCTAAGTTTAACATTGAGAACCAGAACTTGTCCTCGAAGTACCTTTTGGCTGAACCCTTGAACTTGAAGAACTTGTGCCTGTAACTTGTGTCCTAGTCACTCCAGAAACCTGTGAACATGTACCTTGGACTGTCGGTACCTGTGAAGTTTCTTGAGGTGTGGGAGCCTATTGCTGCTCCTCCTGCACTGACTCTTTGGACTTCCTGAAGGACAACTCCTCCTCAAATATCACTTCTCGCCTCACAACAACCTTCCTATGGGCAGGAAGATAAATGCAGAAGGCCTTTGAATTATCATCATATATCACAAAGATTATTCTCTTTGTAGTGGGCTCAAACTTTGTTCTCTTCTCAGAAGGGACATGTGAATGATTCAGGCAACCAAATATGTGAAAATGACCGACCTCGGGCTTCTTTCTTGTAAACATCTCCTCAGGATTCTTGCTCCCCAAGGCATGATGGGGACTCCTGTTTTGAAGGTATACAACTGTACTACATGCCTCGACCCAAAGGAAGAAATGAAGACTTCGATCATGCATTATGGCTCTCGCTGCTCCCATTATAGAGTAGTTCTTCCTTTCTGCCACTCCATTATTCTAAGGAGTGTATATGGTATTGTCAACAATCTTCGTATGCCCTCCTGTCTGCAAAGCTCATCGAACTCCTTGGAGGTATACTCACCCTTGTTATTTGATCTGAGTGCCTGGATCCTCCTCCCAGTCTAGTTCTCCATAAGAGTTTTAAAATATTGGAACCTTTGCAAGACCTCAAATTTCTTTCTCCTCAAGAAGTAGATCCAGGTATTTCTGGAATAATCATCGATGAATGTCACATAGTACTCAAAACCTTTCAGAGAAATAGATAACATGAGATCACACAAATCTGAATGTATCAAATCAAGCATTCCAACTGACCTGCTATCATTGCTCAGAAAAGCAGTCTTGGTGTACTTTCCCAAAGCACATCATTGTGCTCCGTGCTAAACTCTAGAAAACCTATAACCATGTCCCTCAACATCCTCAGAGATGGATGATGCATATGAGACATCCTGCAATGCCACAACTCACAAAGCTCATTGCTGTTGCTATGTGCCAAAACATGATAGGGTTGAAATAAGAGCTTGTATAACTTCCCACATATGACTCCAATGGCATAAATTCACACCTGTCCATCCAAGAAATACACCCCAAGTCCTCTGTCCTCAATCGTGGAAATTGATATCAAGTTCTTTTTCAGCCCAGGGTCAAACAACACATCCCTCAAAGTCATGGGACTGATGGACTCCCTTTGAAATTTAATGGTCCCATGCCAATTGCTCTGACAACTATGCATCCCCCAACACAACCTCCACATATATACCTGCCTATAAAAGTGTAGAGAACATTTCCCAAGCACCTATCATGTGGCTCGAGGCTCCATTGTCAATATACCGAATGTTGGTGGTGGATGCACTGAGAGAATGGCTGGTCAACAAAGAGTACTGCCTCTCATTCTCTATATCAGCTCTATATCAGCACTGGTGATGATGGAAGCTCTCTCTCTCTCAACATGTCTAGCACAAAGAGAAAACAAGCAATTCCAAGTGACATGATATTTTTGTCATGTTGTTAGTACTCATAAGCAAGAATCTATTAAAATAAACAAGCAATTCCAAGTAAGTGCCTTCTTTTCTATTTGTTGTGCAGTCAATCTCTTTTGATCTTTGCTTGCTCCATCATATACATCATATACATTGTAATTGGATGTATTAGGAATTGAACAATGAATTATGGTAGTGCCTATACGTTGTACTTTTCTCAGCATGATAACAACACAAGACTTGGCCCTTGGCATCTCGAGGTAGTGTAATTTGTGGGAAGAAGTTTCTTAAGTCTAAAAAGGAGAACAATTTCCCCCAAAAATGGGAGTTTCTCAAGGACCAAGATAATTTGTAAAGAGAAATGCTTCCATTTACACAGGGATGCTGTTTTAACACCTTGATTTTAGCATACATACTTGTTTCAAAGAATTGAATTCAAAAGAATTATATCAAGAATTTTGTTTATTTTCCTTGGTCCTTGTGTTTCATGCTATCTAATAAGTTTAACTAACAAAGGGTATAGACAAAACGTCATGGACTTGGTCTAGAAATCAAAGAAAGTCAAAGAACCTTATCAAGAAAAATCTTTTTTTTAGCACCAAAAAAAGTTCCTTTTTTGGCTGAAGTAGGGGACTTAGTTTCCCCTAAATCCCCTATTCTACTATTGGAATTTAATTATCTACTATAAGTGGGATTTGATATTTTGAGTTAATGGATTATAAATCTTGGAACATGTAAATATGCCTAAAAAAGATGATAGTTTACCTAGCAAATGGGAGGAAAATCAAAGATGCTCAAGGATCAAGCATTTGTTTAAAAAAAATTGAGTCAAAAGAATTGTATTAGTGAGGGCTTATGTTGTTTTCTTTGGTCCATGTGTTTCATGCTACCCAAGAATTTTAACTAACAAAGGGTGTTGACAAAATTTCGTGGGCATGGCCTAAAATAGAAGACCTTGTCGAGAAAAATAATTTTTTTACACTTTTTTTTTTGTTGGGGCCAAAGATTTAGTCCCCCAAAACCCTCTATCCAATTAGTTTAATCTATTTGTATTTACCATATTTTGAGTTGATGTATTATCACTCCAATGACATTGTCACAACCAGTATTCCTAGTTTTAAATGCCAAAAGGGCCCTACCTCTGAGAATTGAACCTGAGCTAGTGATGGAAAACTCTCATAGATTTACATCTTGACCACAATTTGACAAACTTTGCCAAGAAAAATCTTATAAGACTCTTTCTGGACAAATAGTTATTTTTGACATTTTATATGAAACTGCACTATCCTATCATCAAATTGTTACCATATTCTTTTAAAATTTATACAAATTATTTGATCTTTAATATCATAATTTACTATATATCCAAAATTATATATGAGCTAAGGCAGCTTGATAATATATAATTGGCATTTAGGGGCCCACAGTTACTACATATTTGATCAATACAGGACTTAGTAATCAATAACAACCCGACAGAGGTAAAATGCCATTGAATCCGTGGAGATTATAAGGTAGGAGATGGTGAATTTCCGCCTCCCCATGGTAACGATGACCTTTACATTTGAATCTAAATAAACTTGAGTGATCATTATTCTTTTACAGAACTGACCTTTCCTGCAAGCAATCACCATATAACTCGAAGAAGGGACGATATTCAAATTATTTGATCTTTAATATCATAATTTACTATATATCCAAAATTATATATGAGCTAAGGTAGCTTGATACCTTCTCTATTCTATTTTCTCAGGAAAAACTATGTTTTCACTACTTAAGAGCTCTAAACAATGAACACCAATATGATGTTTTTTTGCTACTTAGGAATGTTATGCTAAGAAATCAACATGGGAGAAAACGACTTGTTTTTGTTTAACTTTCACAATTTACATGTTCACTTACATGATTCTGTCAATTTTCATGATATTTTTGTTCACACATCTTACCATTCAAAAATGTAGATACTGATATGATCCACTAGTCTCACTTTTTAAGAACTATTAGTTGCACAACTCTCACATATCAATAGTCAATAGTTGCATAACTAGAATCAATGTGTTTCTATTTTTCCAATGGAATTATTTGGGGTGTTGCAATTTATCTTTCGATCATAGTTGAGACTTGAGAATTGATAGCCTTGTGTTTTTCTATTTTCTTTATGAACTAATAGTTACACAACACTTTCACTTTAAAAGTCAATAGTTGCATAACTACTATCAACGTGTTTCTGATTTTTCCAATGGAATTATATGCGGCATTGCAATTTTCTTTTCAATCATAGTTGAAATTTGAAGATTAATAGCACTATGTGTATATAAAAGAAGTTATTTTGATGTCAAATATAGCTAACTTAATTTTAGGTATCATATTTTTATATGTCATTATCAACTTATGTAATTTGGAAGCTATCTAGGCAATTCTCATGTCTTCCAATTGGCCATTTTAAGAATAATTTATCATCATTTGTTAAAGATTCATGATAGGACTTCAACTACAGTATATCCTATCAACATCCTTAATTTTGAATGGAGTTGGATTCTTTACTCAAACAGAGGCATCTGCTAAGAGATACCAAAACTCACAAGATGGTTTGTAAAAACAATGGTAGAATGGATTGATACGATTTTAAGAGGAAATTATCATTATGAGTTTGTGTAATGTCCCCCTTTAATTAAGCATCCAAAAACACCCACTAACCTACTTAATTTCCATAGGTTCGAGCGAGTACTACATGAGAGGGAATTGACTGAGGGCATTTGATACTTAGAGAAGAACATGACATTCTTTCAGTGTCAAGTCATTAGTCGGATAAAATAAGCCTTGTTTCTTTAGGCTTAAAAGTCAACATCAAAATAGAACTGCATGCATTCAAAAGTGAAGCAGAAACCCTAAAAGTGACATGAAAACCATAAAAGTACTATTTAAGAGGGTTATGAGACCAAAGAAGATATCTATTATTATTGTTGATTGATTTTGGAGTTTCGAGCGACAGCACAGCGTGTAGCCACGACAGTTGGAGTTGGGGACGGTGTCTTCAATTAGCGAGGGTTTAGTAGTGAGATATCTTCCCTAGTCTCTTATTGGGATAGAGCATCCAGGTTTATCCATTGCATCCATCATATACTTCAGTATTCGTATATTCAACACATTTCGAAGGGTTATTAGCAGATCCACGTTTTGCAGGCGGAAGTAGCGGGGAAACCACAGAAGGATTCGTTGGGACCACAAAACCCAGTCTTTCCTCTACATGTCAGCTTCCTCTTCCTCAGTAGGCCTATCCTACGACATACAGTGATTATCAGCCATCAATTTTCTCACCTATAGCAATTATCAGCCAAACAGAGCAGTTGGGGGCGTGAGCAACATAACTGCCAATCAATTTGCGAGGGCACTTAGAGGCAGTCAAACCTCCGCATGTGCCAGTCCATCTCTCCAGCATCAGCAGACGGACAAGCTTAGAAAGTTTCACCCTGATCTGACCTCTCCTCCTACAAAAATGCCACCTTCAGTCTTGAGGGTGCTTATGGTACTGCGGGGCGGTAACATCGAAGGAAAGGAGCATTACTAGACCAGTTCTGGATCTTTATGCATGCAACTATCTATGGAGTCATTATCAGCCGGAATATCAGTGGTAAGTGTTAATTTCTCTCTGCAAAACCCTAATCGTAATTCAACTACATTTTAGGGCATTTTTGCATGGCAAGTTTGCATGCACCGTTATTTCGCAATTTTGTATGAGATTGAGTGTGTGAGTCAGCACTACCATAGAACATTAGAGAATATCAGAATTTGGCATATTACAGTTTGCTTGATGTCCACATCGTTGATAGGACTTAAACTAAAGTATGTCTTGGCCTTCAACTACAGATTCGCAATTTTGTATGAGATTGAGTGTGTGAGTCAGCACTACCATAGAACATTAGAGAATATCAGAATTTGGCATATTACAGTTTGCTCAATGTCCACATCGCTGATAGGACTTAAACTAAAGTATGTCTTGGCCTTCAACTACAAATTATCTTTCCAACATTCTTCATTATGATACATCAATTCAGATTTTATTGAAACTGCCAAGATGTTTTGCAAAACTATTCCATGCAATATATTACTTAGAAGAGTTGAGCTTGGGAAGACACAATGGATAATTATGATATACATAATTTTAGAATGGATATTTTGGGTCAATTTGGAGTTATTATGATAGACCAATCTTGGGATATTCACATGGAGTTTCCATATGGAACAATGGCTGACGACGAGATGAGAAATTTGAATGTGCCAACTCTATAGACCGATGACCTTATTTTCCTCTAGGTTAGTGGACGTGTAATGGAACTTGGACAATATTTGTATATCTTTATGTCATGTTAGATGAGTTTGAAGAGTGTTATTCTTTGTTGTTGCATGCTAACCAATTTCTATGAAATATTTTTCTTAAGTTATTGCAATTTAGAATACAAAGGAGATCAATCAGGAGGATTTTTTCCAACAAACATATCCAAAAATTTTCTATAGCTAACTATAGTGACACTAATTGTTCTTGTGACTAGCATTCTTTGTTATTTATTTCATTGTGGAAATCAATTTGGAATGACATAGGTTTATATGATGTTTGAGTTTGGAACTATGGGATCAACATCACATTAAAGAGCTTAGTTGGGTGAAGACTAATCAACTTCAACAAATTATTAGGATAGGGTAAGCATACCACTGGTTGAATCACAATAAATAACATTGTCTTGTTGGTATCAAGGGTGATCTAAAAGTGAACCATAACATTGATATCGATGTACTTGCTTCTAAAGTTCGAGAGACAAGTCAAAAACCAATTGAAGTATGTTTTAAAATTTATTTTTAATGTAGGTTCTTGTTAATATTGCCAAAATATTTTTTTACTACAAGATTAGATCAATAACTATTGCTCATATATTTCATGTACCTTGAAATGTGCAAGTTGTAGAGTCTTAGAGTCATTAGTGAAATTGACTAGATTATTGTATGTCTCAAACATAGCAATTTTAGTGCTTTATAGTGGTTTTGGTCAATATAAAACACCTCATCTAGGATATCACCAAGTATTTGCAATGAAATTTTTCTACTTGATATTGTCATTTGTTACACTCCTATTTTTAACCAAAGTTCTTAAGCTTCTTATTAATATAGTTTGATTATAGGACATCGATAATATTTCCATGTGTTGGAAGAGATCTTTATGCATGCAATATTTCATATTTCTAACTATAAACACTTAGAATTATTGGAAACTATGTGTAGGATGCCTTACTTTGATGATATCATTCTCATAAGATAACTCATCTTCTAATGGCGTAATCGTGTGATAGATGGTAAAAAGGATTTGTATTTATTGTTTATAAGCTTCAAATCAATTCAAAGTTCATCTAGATTCCATTTATTTTCTAGCCAATGTTATTATGTTTATAATAAAAAATTGAAGGGTATATTAATTAGATCTCATTTGGTAATTTTTTTTAACCATGGTAACGACAACTTCCCAAGAGTATATCCAACAACTTGCAAGCCAGATATACCAATAACTTGTGACTTAGCAGGGGTTGAGACGTCATGAAGCCCACCGGGGTGAGCCTCTATCCTAGGGGTTTCCTACCCTTCAAGCCTTGTCACAACAGGCGAATGAGCAACCCTACCTTCGTTGGTTTTGAACCTGCGACCTCCATGGAGATAACACATATTCTTAACCATTAGGCCCACTTAGGTGCTCTTATCACTTGGTAATTAATTAGGTGGCATAATATTAGTTAATGAAGGATCGAGAGGAAGGTTCAAGGCCGCCTATTCAAATGTGGAGGTGCAACCTCCTTCTCTTCCAAGGACTGCCCCTA
Organism: Pseudotsuga menziesii; assembly: GCA_001517045.1. Classification (NCBI taxonomy): domain Eukaryota; kingdom Viridiplantae; phylum Streptophyta; class Pinopsida; order Pinales; family Pinaceae; genus Pseudotsuga; species Pseudotsuga menziesii. The sequence continues at coordinate 353,048 of LPNX010837116.1, forward strand.
TCTCCATTGGAGAGGAAACTACACAAGTAAAGAATCATTTTAGTGGAATTGAAGCTAACATTACACCTAAACACATGACTATGACAAGGTTAGAAAATTATGTGTTGGAGGAGAAGTTGTAGCTAAATATGCTAAAACGATAACTTGAAAAGTATATTTAAGTTGTTGAAGCAACCAACATATATTCCAAAGGTCTCTTAGTGTTGGGTAAAATTATCACTAGTTAATTTACCTTCAATTAATTGTCAACCAGAGTGCATAAACTTCAAGCTGCTACACCATATGTGCGGGTAAAGTAGTCTCAATGCTCATATTTAAAGAAATTCTAATCTACTTGCAAACAAAATGAAATTGATGAAGCTATTACTGTATTGAATGATCAATGTTAAGGTCTGTCCTAATGAAAGGAAATCAACTTACCAATCTCTATCTTACAGTGTATAATGCTGTCAAATTCAATGTAACCTCCTACAGCCTTAAGCTACAGCAATATTTCAAAGCAATTAACAAGCTATACTAATCTAAAGCAGTCTTTCAAAGCAATCAACAATCTATATTAATCTACAGCAATTATGATCTACTCTGCCAAGAAAAGAACTGAATAAATAAAACCCTAGTTTAACCTTACCTACCAAATGAGTATGCTAAGTCAACCCTGATGATCTGATATCATATTTAAGACTGCAATCATTAACCCTGCAGAACCTGATGCTAAACTTATACAAACATTCCTCACTAACAAGCAACTACTGAAATGAAACCTGTCTTTTCTTTAATCCTAAATCACTTCACAAACAGTTGACAAAATGAAATCTAACTTGCTGTGGATGTCAATGATATTCTACCTGCGTTCTATTCACACAAAAGAATGTTGAAACTATTCAGAGACTGCACATCAATAAATACTGGAACTGTTTGAAGCATACACACTCACTCTCATCTATATGGACTGTGAGACTGGTGCTCAAACCTAAGAAACAATGCTGTAAACTATGATTCTTTTCCTAATTCCATTCAACCTCAAAAAGCATGAATCCAACTCCTATATAGCCAATTCAAAATGTTGTTTGAAAAGTCCTAAATACTCTGTAAGTTAAAGTTTGTAAACTCTCTGCTCAACTACTGCAAACTCTTGTTAAAATCCACACACTACAATTCAAAAATACCCTACAGCCTAGTAAACTCGATAATCAAAAGGATTTTAAACCAATATTGTAGCCATTCACTAGTCACTATAACGCTGGCAGCAAAAGAAATATGAAATCCAGTCTATTTTTAATCCTCCATTAAATTGATTCTACAACAAACCAAACCAAATTCATCACACCGTTTTGTAAATTCCATAACTCTGAACGAAGTCTTTGGGCAAAAATCGTAACCATCAATGAGCAATATCACGCTGAAAACCAAAGAAGGTTAAAATACAAAGTCACTCTTACTAGTTTACTGAATCGATTCTACAGCTAGACTGAATGTAGGTGATATTAATTTGTCCTCTGCAAACATAAATCTCATTTTGAAGCACAAGTAAACAAAGCCACTACCATTCCATTATAAAACAGTGCCAAAGTATATAAACTTCACTCTACTTACAGAAATACAAACAACACTTAAGTACAAAGCATCGGTGTTGAAGGTTGGCCCTGCCCTCAACGCCTGCCAGTCTTAAATCAAAGTTTTAAAGAAGATAAACACTGGATTGATTGATAAAAATAGAGTTTTTACAGTCTTTTCTGTGTATCTCCTTCTCAGGCTTTATTTATACATGGACATATGGACAAGACCCATCCCAAATATCTGAAATTCATGCAACTACCCAGAAAATGACCAACACCAAATCTGGCAAAACCACGTCTATTCCAGAAAGGATTTCTCCACATTCGTTCAGAAATTCTGAAAATTGCTTGCGGTTAGGGGTAAATGGGGCCATTTGTGAAGTGGGTTTCGAACCGTTTTGAACAATTCCCAACCGATTGTTCAGAAATTGAGCCCGAAATCAGGTTCCTGATCAAGGACAGGAATGCCACTTTGAGCAAATGACATCCTCAGAACAGCACTGGATAACTGCACCTGCGTCCTGGAAGCGATTGGAAATCAAACAAGATGTTATCCCGGCAATAAAATCCCCCAAATCTCTGGTTCAGCCAACATAGATCTTCTTTGGAGCGTTGGGACAAGCGTTGGGCCAAATAACCAAAAGACTCCTGCATAAAAGAAATAAAGACTCATTAATTGACCCATTATTAAATGAAAACTATAGGTTCCATTATATACATAAAAACAAAGCAAAATAATAAATAAACAATTAAAAAGTCACTTACCAAAGCTCCTAGCAATGTTGCTCTTTAAAAGGCATAACCATGCACAAAACAACACTAAAATAAAGCTGATGATTACTTGGTTTCATGAGACTTAAACTATAAAATATTGTGCTGAACAGTCAAAATAGGAGGCCAACATCTCCCCCAGACTGAAGATCTTGCATGACCCTATGCAAGAAAGTTTCAGACAAACAAAATTTGAAACTCATAATAGATGATCAAGCCTTGGCTCAAACTCCATAAATTGAGGCTGAAGTGCCTAACATACTCCTATAATTTCTTTGCCAACTTGAAATTTCTCTGCCTAAAGTAATTAATTCCCTGAGCTGAAGCATCCGACCTATGAGATTTATCAGACTTTGGACCTGATTTGGAAGGTGATGCTTTAGCAGATTTTAAACTAGATTTTGAAGGTGATGCTGGCAACAAAGGCTCACTGACAGGACTTGGCATTGAAGAATGACGATGAGAACCATAGGAATTAGAGTTATCATGGGCAGAAAAAGCAGTGGATGAGGACAATTCAACATGTACAGGCTCTTTACCTTTGGATTCCCCTTTTTCCCTCTTTAACAGCCATGCTACGGGTAAATCTTCGATTGGGTGAAGCAAACAAATTTTCATGACCCTTTTCTCCCCCAGACTGAGAGCTTACATGCTGCCCCTTAGATACTGGAGACTTCTTAGTATAAGATGGGCCAACTTTCTTACAACTCTTAACAGTTGGTTCCTGAGGATGACTGACTTGATGTTCAGAAATATTTACAGATGAGGCTTTATCCACTAAATCAGGAATACAAGGCTCACATGGTTCATTCCCCAGAGATGATTTAAGATGAGAATTAAACAACTCATATACAAATTGCTCCCATACCCAATCCTTTTTCTTTAACTCAGCTAGAATAAGCATCGTGGAAACAGGAAAATGAATGACAACAAACTAACAGAGATTAGACAGTCAATTCGAAGACAATGGAGAACTGCGTCAATCTTTCTCTCGCTGGCGATGGGGAAAACTAGAAACAACCCGAAATAATAATGACAAAGAGTGGTAATGACAGCGGCAGACATGGTAAAAGAAATCATTTCGAGCTGTGGCACATGCTGCCCACGCTGCAGTGAATTATGCCCATATTATAACACATTTTGAGTAACCATAACCTCATGACGCTTAAAAACCCCAATTGCAATATATCAATTTTATGATTTTTATTTAAAAATGACACATTGATAACGAAAAATAAAGGATTGCCGAAGGTTAATGTCATAAAATGATTTTCAAGAAACGGTGGGGTACCAACTATATAAATGATAAGGTTATCATACGATGCCACCATTTATCAAACTTGATATTAAAGGCAAAAACACTTGATTAATAATAATAACACTTAATTTATAAGACTTATCCCAACATTCATCATTCATTACCTTTACCATGTAACATGCCCATTTCCAAATTTTTATTCCGGTACCCCATCCGGCACTTCGGCCAGTCTAATATACAAAGATATTTTCAAGCAGACAGGAGTGAAAAATGATTACCAGCAGGGTGATGATGTTATCAGCTAGGGAAAATAACTGTCTTTCTTCAAAATGTCCAACTTTTGTGAGTTAAAAAAAACAATTAAAACTGCCTGAAAAATCAAATAATTGCCTAGAAAATTAAATAACTGCCTGAAAAAATTGTTTTATCAGCAGGCTCCTTGCACAGTTACCATTATTCAGTGGTTGCGTCCTCAACTTTAAAGTGTTTGAACTGTGAGTCAAACAACAGAGCCCAATCACCTTCTTCAAAAGTTTTCTTCTTCAACAATTTGTCATGCCATTTAGTCCTCTGATTCTGTATTAAATCAGTTCATGGACAACATCTTGTTTAATTTCATCAAGCCCATTTAATTGCATCAACCTCTGCTCTTGAGCTTCATCTAAATTCAGGCTCAATTGTGCAGCAGTACAAAAGGTCTTCACCTGAAATTCTATAGGGAGCAATTCATTGCCAGCACGATAGTGATATTAAAGCAAATAAATGTCTTTGAAAATATACCACTTGTGTGAGTTGCAAAAGCAAGTAAAAATGGTTGAAAATTTGTTTTACCCCAACACGCTTGTGGCACAATTACCTCAGTTCAAGGTTGCTGCTTCACCTGATCACACAGGAAACTGAGCTGAGTTATGAAACCAATTTTTATTAACAATACAAAAAAACAAAAGTAACTACAATTCACAAACTGTCAACCTTACTCCTATATTCCACACCTCAATCATGAACAGAGACTTCATTCTCGTCATTCATATAGAACTTTTTTTTTTCCACTCGGACATGTGCCTTACAACACAAGACAAAAGGAGTACTACAAGAAGCCAATGGGGTACTGGCCCACTTGACTCAGCTTCACACAGGACAAACCAGTACTGAAATTCACAGCTATGTTCATGGGCTCAGAAAATATCAGGCATAATTTTTTTTTTTTTTTGCAAGGATCAGGTAACCAGAATTCAGAGCATCTGAAGATGATTATCAACTGGCTAGTTCAAACAGTTTTCTTAAATTTTATTTAACCCACACATATGACCTCTCTTTAACATTTACATAGGTACATTGTTCACATGGACAAGCATAGATGATGATTTTTAAAAGAGATATCAGAGTCAGAACCCACTGCCAGCAAGCCCGTTCAGTACTCCGGTGGGGTAACTGTGACATCTAAGAAGCTTCTTCCCCAGGCAGATGCCCCATTGCCAACAGGACTGTTCAGTACCCTGATAGGTTTGCCTGTTCATACCACAGGTCGGTACCCGCTGCCAGTGGACCTATTCAGTATCCCGACGGGTTAACCTCTTACACCCGTTTTCTATCAGAGGCCCTTGTCCCAAATTCATCTTAAAGATAAAGTTTATGATTTGCTCATGCATAGATGAGTGGGGGAGCAGCTCTGAAAACCATCTAGGAGTGGAATGGTATCAAAATTGGAAGAGTGTTCTTTATATATGCCTGTAAATATTTGTCCAAATGAACAACTAACCTTTGCAACTGTATGAAGTGAAAGTCATGAAGTGGCTGCACAAAAATGTATATATATATATATGTATTCGATATTATGGAAGCCAAGAGATAATAACCAACAGACTGCTCAGTCCTGGAAACCTTTTTCCAAAATGGTGCCTGACTGACTTAATAACTCAATGCCCATAGCTGTTACTATTAAAAAACAATATCCTCGTTCTATCTAGTGTGAAACCAAGTCAAATGGCACTAGTAACCCATAAGTTCATAAGTAAAGGCCACTTTGGAAGCTTAAATCACTAATGGAGGCAGTGCCAAGTGGGTAAGTACTCTTATGAATAAAGAGGACAAGTCTGAAAAACCTAGTAGCACACATCTATTTACTTGATACAGGCATCCCAATTACCCAGTGAAACTCAGAAATTTAATTCAAATTAACACAGTCCTTTGTAAAAATAATCAATGGCTGAAAATATGAATAGTAACAAAAAGACTTCCCTTTTCTTTTGAAAACATCCTAAGCTTCACCGAAGAGAATATCTGCATCCTTCAAAAAGAAATCTATTGATAAAGAAAAATCCTTTAATCGGTGTCCATTCACTACAAATGTAGCCTGTCCATCACCAATTGGTCTTATGTTTACAGAACAGTCACAATTTCATATTACCCTCTGGCATTTTTCCTTGCTATGGGCTGCTGTTATAATAAATTTTCTGAAAGTATGGACTGTAGAGAAGGTATAAATTCTGGTTAAAGATCTTATCATTTTATTGAAAAGAAAGAAAAACACGAAGTTGCATTAATTTCTAAACTAAACATGCAACTTTTTTATTTATATACATATTTTCCTATTCTACCTAAGAATAAAGAAATAATTTCTATTCAAGTATAGGAATTCTTCCAATGTATCCAAGTGCGAAGTAAAATTAAAAATATACCTTTATCCACATATGAAAAAGTTGTTACAATGATTACCTAGATAAGGAGAACCAACTGACTTACTTGCTTCTGCAACAAAAGGTGTTGAAGGAGGAAATGGTGTTGTAGTCTGGTTGCCTCTTGGAACCAACTTTCAAAGTAGTCCTGGTACTCACCTTCCTTCATCATATCATGTAGATCCCCTTCTTCTGATTGATTGATTTCGGAAGTACATAGAGGATCTGCTAATACCTCTTCAATTTTAGGCCGCTTTCCATCGGATGTAATCCCCAAGTTGTCAATTTCCTCTGCAATTTGGCAAGGAATATTTTTTTGTGGCTCTTGGGACTTTGGTTCATTTGTTACGTCAGGAGAGGTAGATAAACTCTTAACTGTTGTCAGGATGTGTTCTACCTAATAAGAAGAACTCCCAACTGCAGCTAGGATTTGAGAAAGTTTTCCCAAATTGATGGTTACTTCTGCATCCATTTCTGTCGGTTGTTTTATTCATGTCTCGCACAAGGATCGGTGTCTGGGGCTCTTACATCACCCAAGTTTTTATTTTTATTTGGTTTATATGTGTTTTAAATGATTCTAATCAAGACTATCTACCAGCAAAAACATATTTACACCAATCAAACACACGCTGCTCTGGCATAAAATAAAACATTCTTGAAATTAAATTGCGGAAAGTAAACACACCCAAACTTGTGAAAAGAAAAACACACTTGCATGAAATTAAATTGCAAGAAAGTAAACACGCCTTACAGGAAAGGTAAGCACACTTTTGCAGCAAGATAAATCAAACATGTGAAAAAGCAAACACACTTACGAGAAGGAAACAACATGGATTTGGGGCAACCCACTAAATTGGATGCGTCAGGCTGTTACACCATGGGAATCCTGTAGTGAATTCGTCTTTCCGTCTTATCATTTTCCCTCCATCTTGTTGTGTAATGTAAAGGAAACCTATCTACCCCTATCTACCTGAACTTCACAACCAACAAATTCGTAGAAAATGAGCAAAATACCAGCTTACCTTGGAGCAACTCCCCGACAATGGTGCCAAAATGTTGGGTAAAATTATCACTAGTTAATTTACCTTCAATTAATTGTCAACCAGGGTGCGTAAACTTCGAGCTGCTACACCATATGTGCGGGTAAAGTAGTCTCAATGCTCATATTTAAAGAAATTATAACCTACTTGCAAACAAAATGAAATTGATGAAGCTATTACTGTATTGAATGATCAATGTTAAGGTCTTTCCTAATGAAAGGAAATCAACTTACCAATCTCTATCTTACAGTCTATAATGCTGTCAAATTCAATGTAACCTCCTACAGCCTTAAGCTACAGCAATATTTCAAAGCAATTAACAAGCTATACTAATCTACATCAGTATTTCAAAGCAATCAACAATCTATATTAATCTACAGGAATTATGATCTACTCTGTCAAGAAAAGAACTTAATAAATAAAACCCTAGTTTAACGTTACCTACCAAATGAGTATACTAAGTCAACCCTGATGATCTGATATCATATTTAAGACTGCAATCATTAACTCTGCAGAACTTGATGCTAAACTTATACACACATTCCTCACTAACAAGCAACTACTGAAATGAAACCTGTCTCTTCTTTAATCCTAAATCACTTCACAAACAGTTGACAAAATGAAATCTAACTTGCTGTGGATGTCAATGATATTCTACCTGTGTTCTATTCACACAAAAGAATGCTGGGACTATTTAGAGACTGCACATCAATAAATACTGGAACTGTTTGAAGCATACACACTCACTCTCATCTATATGGACTGTGAGACTGGTGCTCAAACCTAAGAAACAATGCTGTAAACTATGATTCTTTTCCTAATTCCATTCAACCTCAAAAAGCATGAATCCAACTCCTATCTAGCCAATTCAAAATGTTGTTTGAAAAGTCCTAAATACTCTGTAAGTTAAAGTCTGTAAACTCTCTGCTCAACTACTGCAAACTCTTGTTAAAATCCACACACTACAATTCAAAAATACCCTACAGCCTAGTAAACTCGATAATCAAAAGGATTTTAAACCAATATTGTAGCCATTCACTAGTCACTATAATGCTGGCAGTAAAAGAAATATGAAATCCAGTCTAATTTTAATCCTCCATTAAATTGATTCTACAACAAACCAAACCAAATTCATCACACAGTTTTGTAAATTCCAGAACCCTGAATGGAGTCTTTGGGAAAAAATTGTAACCATCAACGAGCAATATCACGCTGAAAACCAAAGAAGGTTAAAATACAAAGTCACTCTTACTAGTTTACTGAATCGATTCTACAACTAGACTGAATGCATGTGATATTAATTTGTCCTCTGCAAACATAAATCTCATTTTGAAGCACAAGTAAACAAAGCCACTACCATTCCATTATAAAACAGTGCCAAAGTATATAAACTTCACTCTACTTACAGAAATACAAACAACACTTAAGTACAAATGATCGGTGTTGAAGGTGGGCCCTGCCCTCAACGCCTGCCAGTCTTAAATCAAAGTTTAAAAAAAGATAAACGCTGGATCGATTGATAAAAATAGAGTTTTTACAGTATTTTCTGTGTATCTCCTTCTCAGGGTTTATTTATACATGGACATATGGACAAGACCCATCCCAAATATCTGAAATTCGTGCAACTACCCAGAAAATGACCAACACCAAATTTGACAAAACCACGTCTGTTCCGGAAAGTATTTCTCCACATTCGTTCAGAAATTCTGAAAATTGCCCACGATTAGGAGTAAATGGGGCCATTTGTGAAGTGGGTTTCGAACCGTTTTGAACAATTCCCAACCAATTGTTCAGAAATTGAGCCCGAAATCAGGTTCCTGATCAAGGATGGGAATGCCACTTTGAGCAAATGACATCGTCAGAACAGCACTGGATAACTGCACCTGCATCCTGGAATCGATTGGAAATCAAACAAGATGTTATCCCGGCAATAAAATCCCCCAAATCTCTGGTTCAGCCAACATAGATATTCTTTGGAGCACCGAGACAAGCGTTGGGCCAAATAACCAAAAGACTCCTGCATAAAAGAAATAAAGACTCATTAATTGACCCATTATTAAATGAAAACTATAGGTTCCATTATATACATAAAAACAAAGCAAAATAATAAATAAACAATTAAAAAGTCACTTACCAAAGCTCCTAGCAATGTTGCTCTTCCAAAGACATAACCATGCACAAAACAACACTAAAATAAAGCTGATGATTACTTGGTTTCATGAGACTTAAACTAGAAAATATTATGTTGAACAGTCAAAATAGGAGGCCAACACTTAGCTGAAGGGGAAGGAAACTATATAACATTGGTGACTTTTTAGTGATAGAGAATCTAATTCTACATTGAAAAATATGTAATTGATGGATATGGAAAGGCATCTAGCAAAGGATAATTCCACCCAAAATATTTTTAATTTGTGAACTGTAAAAGTGTTGTCATGACTTTCAGGTCCAATCCCCATCTTTTCAAAAGGAATTTCTTGCAAGTATAATTGTCTGAAAAGTTGTGCAATGTTGTACTTTTCAATAGGTGCAAAATGTTGTACTTATCCATAATTGCAAAATGCCATAGGTGATAATAAAAATCAATTTTGGAAATTGTATGTATTAATCACTTTATGGAATTTGATTGAAAAATAGTTAATGTTTGTCTGCTGAAAAAATTGGTCAGATATTTTTAATTTTTCTTTTGGATTTCTTTTAACAACAAACAATCGATTTCTTCAGTATTTCTTTTAACAACAAACAATCGATTTCTTCATTATCTCCTTGTATTTGTATGTATAATCTTTTTCTCTTTTCAGTTGGCATTTTTGTAATTTGATGTGTGAATGATATTCCAGTTCTTTGTTTACTTGATGTTTTTATCATTTCAAGCTCTAGTTTCATGAATTCTTAACAAATTTTTTGTAGGCATTTTTCCTTTTAACGAAAAGATTTTTTGTAAGGATACATGATGGTGCAGGTTCGGGATCAACTACAGCCAACCCAACCAGCGCTTCCAAGATTTGGTGGCTCTTACACTTAGCAGGACAACCAAATTTATCCCTCGGCCAAATTCTGCGCTAAAATTGCCTCCCCGCAATAGGGGTTACACAAGTGGGTTGCGGGATATGGGATTCTAACAAACCTTCTGAAGTTGCCTCCCCCGCAAATTTATTTTTGCAACAACTTTTCCAAAAGCGGGTTGTGGGGTGCGAGATGCGGGATGCGAGATGCCAACTTTCCAAAGCTGCTCCCTCGCAACTGTCCTCCCGCAACTTTTCTTCCACAATTTTCCCAATCGTCAGATCTTTGCAGCCCTATCCATGACCGTCGATCTATTCTTTGATGCGGATCTCACAGAACTTTGTGGATGTGTTGTTGCCCTCGCAACTTCCGTTGCGGATCTCTACTGGAGCATCAGATCTTTGTCTACGGACTCAATCTCCACCGTTCATTCTTTGCAATAAACTGGTTAAAGGAAAAATTCTGTGGGTTGCGTCGATTAATCAGAGAATCGATCAATCCACCCTGCAATCTCTAAGATTCATTAGCCTAACTCTTTTATGCATGCATTTATGAACTATTCTAACTATTCAAGCAACAATTTAACACTTGAACCAATAATTTCATAGAAATACACAGATGTTCAGGAAACTGTCGAAGTCGGTCCTTCACGGATTCATGATTCAAAACATTAAATGCATAGAGGCTAATAATACTACAAACATACAGCTACTCTTCCTATTAAGAAACCACACAAACACATAGCTCATATCTCTTCTTCAGTTTATTCAAAATATTTACAAGCGGAACTAGACATAGGTTTGTCCGTCTCTCTGCAAACTCGAAATTCTAATGTTGAAGAGCAGAACCCCCTCTACTTCTCTAATCCGCCTATTTAAGCTAAACTGTAACCCCCTACACTGATTCGTCCTGCAACTGAAAACAAACAACTACAAAGCATGATGAAATCATCCCTGTCTCAAACAAACAAATTACGGCTTGATCTCCACACAGGGAGTCATGATACGCAATCACTCCTACCAGTACTAACAGACTATGACTCATCAAAAATACAAAAATATGCCACAACATGTGACCAACTCATCACATTGCTTGCATGCCATGATGCTCCTGCATCAGACTCGCAAGGGTGAAAAAATTATGAACCCCTATTCATTAGATCAACTATAGTGAAACCCTTGGATTCCAACTTTGCAACGCTCATCCAAGTAGAATCCTCTGTTGGTCGCTTCTTTCATTTTACCAAATACTCCAGATATTCCTTCTTCCTTGTACTCCTTGCCACTTTAGTGTCTAGAATGGCCTCAACTTCCAATGGTTGTGCCACAGGTATATGCCCTACCCGTTGTAAGTCTTCAGTAGGATCTTCACCTTCTACAAAGGTTCCAGTGTCACTTGCTACATAAGAATATAGATCTGCAACATTAAGGATTGGTGAAATACCCACTCCAGTAGGAATATCTAACTCATGAGCATTTACTGATAATTTTCTGAGTATCCTGCAGGGTCCAATATTCTTCGTCTTTAGCTTGTTATACTCTCCCTTTGGAAATCTGTCTCTCCTTAGGTATGCTAAGACCAAATCTCCTATTTCATAGTTCTTCTCTCTCCTTTCGGAATCTTCTATGGCCTTGTAACTGGTGTTACTCTGGTGTAACCTTGCTTTCACTTGCTTCTGTAGTTCACTGATCCTCGTTGCAAACTCTTCTCCATCAACACTAATTTTCTTCGATTGACCTAAGTCATGAAGTTCACACACTCCAATTGGATGCATTCCATACAGAATTTGAAATGGACTCATCCCTGTACTCCTATTTGGTGAATCATTATAGGCAAACTCAGCTTGAGCTAACACTTTGTCCCATTGGTTAGGACTCTCTCCAATCAAACTTCTCAACATGTTTCTCAAACTCCTATTAACTACCTCTGTCTATCCATCAGACTATGGGTAATATGCTGAACTGAATTTCAGTCTGGTACCCAACTTATTCCACAAGGTCCTCTAGAAATGACCTGTGAACTTCACATCTCTGTTTGATACAATGCTTCTAGGTAAACCATGTAGTTTCACAACCTCATTGAAAAACAAGTTAGCAATGTGTGTAGCATCAGTAGCCTTGTAGCATGGAATGAAATGTGCCATCTTAGTGAATCTATCAACAACTACGAAGATAGAATCATGTCCTCTCTGAGTTCTTGGTAAACCCAGAATGAAGTCCACACTCACAAAATCCTCAGGCCTAGTTGGAATAGGAAATGGTGTATACAACCTTGTGTTCAGCCTTCTTCCTTTAGCATGCTGGAATACTCTGCATCTTCTTACAAACTTCTCAACTTCAGAACTCATCCTTGGCCAAAAATAGAAATTACCTAACTGTCCAAAGGTTTTATCAATTCCAAAGTGACTTGTCATACTTCCATTGTGTTTTTCCTGCATCAAGTTCTCTCTCATGGAACACTTTGGTATACACAGTCTACTCTTTCTAAAGAGTAAACCATCTTGTAGTGTATACACCATCCATGGCTCTCTGTCCACCTCCACTGGATTATTACAAGCCCTGTAAGCTTCCTGGAAATCAATGTTTGTATCATACAAATCCCCTAAATGCTCAAATTCCAAGACTTGGATCTGATTCTCTTGCACAATTAGCAGTCCCCTAGTTAAGGCATCAACTACTTTGTTTGACTGTTCACTTATGTGTTTCAACACAAAGGTAAATATCTGTAAGAACTCAACCCACTTGACATGTTTCAGGTTCAACATAGGTTGTTGCATAATGTACTGCAATGCATGGATATCAAAATATAACACAAATTCTTTAGGCATCAAATAATGTCTCCAATGCTTCATTGCTTGAACAATAGCATAAAAATCCTTTTCATAAGATGAATACTTCTGATTTGTATCATTCAAATTCTCACTGAAATACGCTATAGGTATGTCCTCCTGACTAAGCACAACTTTTATGGCTACCCCATTGGCGTCAAACTTTACTTGGAAAGGGTGTTTGAAGTCTGGTAAGTTCAATACTGGTTGCTCAGTGATCTTCTTCAAGAATTGAAAACTCCTTTCATCCTCTGGTGTCCATTGAAATGGCTTTCTGTCCTCCTTAATTGTCTCGACAATAGATGCGCAAATACCACTAAAATTCTTTATAAATTTCCTATAAAAACTTGCCAATCCATGGAAACTTCTTACCTCAAATATGTTCCTAGGTGAAGGCCAATCAATGATTGCTTACACCTTTTCTGGATCCATCTTCAACCCATCTCTTGAGATAACAAAAACTAAATATACTAGCTATGGCTTCATAAATGTACACTTCTTTACATTTATCAACAACTTTTCATGTTACGGCCTCTCTAAAACATATCTTAGATGATTCAGATGCTCTTCTTCTGTTTGGTTGAAAACCAAAATGTCATCAAGGTAAACTATCACAAAATTACCTATGAAATATCTCAAGACTTCATTCATCAACCTCATAAAAGTGCTTGGTGCGTTGGACAATCCAAATGGCATGACCAACCACTCATACAACCCATCGTTTATCTTGAAGGTTGTCTTCCACTCATCTTTTTCTCTAATTCTGATATGATGATATCCACTCTTCAAATCTAGTTTTGAAAAGCACGTTGCCCCACTTAGGCAATCCATCATGTCATCCATCCTTGGTAATGGAAACCTATATCTTATGGTAATCTTGTTAATTTCTCTGGAGTCAATACACATCCTCGACTCACCATCCTTCTCTGGTGTCAGTACTGCTGGTACTGCACATGGACTCAGACTCTTCTGGACCAATCCTTGGACCTGTTTCCTTTCTTCTTCATTCTCTTGAAGTGTCAACCTATATGCTGCCTTATTTGGTAAGTTGGCTCCTGGAATAAAATCAATTTGATGACTTATATCCCTCCTTGGTGGTAACTCATTGGGTAAATCATCCACCACGATGTCACTAAATTCACTCGACATCTCCTAAATCTCCTCAGGTAGATGTGTCACGTTAGTCTTCATTGTCACCACTCTTGGTTTGCATACCATTGCATAGTTCAACTCTTCCTCCTCAATATGGTGCAAATATTCTTTTCCTGACGACATTAGGACTTTGGGTGTTGACCGTTCTGCTGTACCACCTTCTTGTAAAGGGTGAAGTACATGTCTTATCCCATTCTACTCAAAACTATGACAGTTACTCCTACCATCATGAATAATTTTCTTATCAAATTGCCATGGTCTTCTTGACAGTTTATGACAAACATCCATGGGCATAACATCACACAAAATCTTGTCCTTATATGGACCTATTTGGAAATCAACTTCACACTTCTCATTACCAGGATTTGGTGTCCTTTATGTAACCAAGATACTTTGTATGGAACATGATGCTTGGTTCTTTTAAAACTCATGTTCTCCACCATTTATGTGAAAACAAGATTGTCGGTGCTCTCACTGTTAATCACCATCTTACAACACTTCCATTGGAATTTACACGTAGTCCTAAATGAAGATTTTCTTTGAGCAGGCTCTGCTTGCTCCTTCTCAGGTTTCAATAAGACCTTGTTCATCATCAAAGCCTCTCTTGTTTCTGGCAAAACTTTTGCCATTGTCGACTCTTCTTGTTGTTCCTCATTCTGAGCTACATAGGCTCCTCTCTGTCCTACGTCTTCCTTCCCTAGACATTCAAATGATTTATGCCCCAACTAGTTGCATTTATAGCACCTATAGACAACTCCTCTGCCTTGTTCTCTACCTTTACCTCCTTGGTAAGGTCCTCTCCTGCTAGAGTCACCTCCTCTAACATGCTTCTCTTGCTAGTTAGAGTTACTGGACTCCCCCCTCTGTGCTCCAAATATCCCTCTTCCAGCTGCTTGTCCTCTTCCTCTAATCGAAGCTTGACCTCTGTTGAAGTTCTGCTTCCTTGCTATCTTTTATTCTTCCCTTAAGGCACATTTATATGCCTTCTCCATTGTTCTAGGTGATATCATGTTGATCTCTTCTTGGATATCCATCCTTATACCATTGACATATCTTGCAGCCTTTTCTACTGACTCTTCCACATATCCTTCCCTTAGGTTTACTTTGTAGAACTCTTTAGTGTACTCTCTCATTGTTAACAATCTTAGCTTAAGGTTTTGTACCTTTCTATATATAATTAAATGGTAATCTTTGGGCAAGAACTTAGCCCCCATCTTTACTACCATCCTATCCTAGCTCTTTATCAACGACTTATTCTTCCTCCTTCTTTCTGCTTGCACACTATCCCACCACAAGGATGCATGCCCTTTCAACCTTGCCACAACCAATCTGACTCTCTTATCTTCTTGAATCTTATCATGCTCAAAGTACTTATCCGGCTCATTGATCCAGTCAATGAGATGCTCGACAATGAGACTTCCATCATAGGTAGGCAACTCAGGTTTTGGCCTTGAAGTTGCTCCTAGAATCGATCTGAAATATCTTAGCTCAAGTGTTTCCTGCATAGGTGCAACTTCTTCTCTTTGTTCTTCATCCTTAGGTTCACTTACATCCCCTGCTTCTGGGTCTCTTCGTCTGTCTATCTCCATGGCTTCCAGAAATGCTCGTAAATCCCTCATTTCTTCCATAATTTATGCATTCACCGTTGGTCGACCTATGTCACGACCTCTTGTTCTGCCTATGCGTGCAGCCATCCTCTTGCACTAAGCCTCTGCAATAGCAGTTCTATTTCACACTGTTACAACTTACCTCACCAAGCCCCTTCTTTGTAAGTTGGTCTTTTGGTAACGTCGGTCTTCTATCTAGAACCTCTTGAGCACTCTTCTTTGCTCTGTCAGGCTTCTACTGCGACGCTTCTCTCTTGCATAAGCTTCTCCTCGAGCTTAACCTCGCTCTGATACCAAAATTGGTGCAGGTTTGGGATCAACCACACCCAGCCCAAGCAACACTTCCAGGATCTAGTGGCTCCTACACTTAGCAGGACAGCCAAATTTAGCCCTCAGCCAAATTTTGCGCTAAAATTGCCTCCCCGCAATTCTACTCCCGCAATAGGGGTTCCACAAGCGGGTTGCGGGATACGGGATGCCGACAAACCTTCTGAATTTGCCTCCCCCGCAACTTCTTTTCCGCAAGCGGGTTGTGGGGTGCGTAATGCGGGATGTCAACTTTCCAAAGCTGCTCCCCCGCAACTTTCCTGCCGCAACTTTTCTTCTGCAATTTTCCCAACTGTAAGATATTTGTAGCCTTCTCCACGACCATCGATCTATTCTTTGATGCAGATCTCACAGACCTTTGTGGATTCGTTATCGCCCTCGTAACCTTCGTTGCGGATCTCTACTAGACCATCAGATCTCCGTCTGCAGATTCAATCTACACCATTCATTCTCTGCAATAAACTGGTTAAGGAAGAAAATCTGCGGGTTGCGCCGATTAATCATAGAATCAATCAATCCAACCTGCAATATTTAAGATTCATTAGCCTAACTCTTCTATGCACACATTTACGAACTATTCTAACTATTCAAGCAACAGTTTAACACTTGAACCAATAATTTCACAGAAGTACACAGATGTTCAGGAAACCGCCGAAGTCGGTCCTTCATGGGTTCATGATTCAAAATAGTAAATGCATAGAGGCTAATAATACTACAAACATACAACTACTCTTCCTATTAAGAAACCACACAAACACATAGCTCGGATCTCTTCTTTAGTCTATTCAAAATATTTACAAGCGGAACCAAACGCAGGTATGTCTGTCTTTCTGCAAACTCGAAATTCTAATGCTGAAATGCAAAACCCCCTCTACTTCTCCAATCTGCCTATTTAAGTTAACTGTGACCCTCTACATTGAGTGGCCCTGCAACTGAAAACAAACAACTACAAAGCATGATGAAAACGTCCCTGTCTCAAACAAACAAACTGCGGCTTGATCTCCATGCAGGGAGTCATGATACGCAATCACTCTTACCAGTACTAAAAAACTATGACTCATCAAAATACAAAATTATGCCATAGCATGTGACGAACTCATCACATTGCTGGCATGCCACGATGCTCCTGCATCACATGAGTTTAAAGGATTTTTCTTGCATCACATGAGGTTAAAGGATTTTTCTTGTAGAGGGTTAAATTTCTAATTATTTTTTACATTCCATTGGAGATAGGTCTAAGTTTCTATTGTCTCCATTGTAATGTTGTTCATAGTTGCTTTCCTTTTAATTCCGTAATATTTAGTGTCACGATTATACATGTTATGGTCTAAATGTTGCTTCTATGTAGTTGTGTTAAATTGATGGCTTCCAATTTCCGATGGCATATAATATACAAATCAATGTCTAGAGGCCTATTTGGTTTTACCTTTTTTTATAGGATTGAAGTAGGGAGATTGACTCTAGATAATGATGTAAGAAAAATATATAAACCCTTGTAGAGGTCGGAATTGTTTGCTTGTGCAATGAAAATTTGGTTCATACCCCATATTGTAAGAACTTATAGTCACAGTGGCACCCAAGCAATCGCAATCAAATAGTGCACTTCACATTCTAGAATGTGCAGTGGAATTGTTCACATTTCAAATATATTTACTTTGTTTAAACAAATAATAATCAATGTTTAGTTAATTTTCCACTTTGTTGTAAGATCGCAGTTTCAAGTTTATGTAAATAGATTCTAATAATGCATTATACATTTCAAAAATATTTATTTTGTTTAAATAAATAATAATCAATGTTTAGTTAATTTTCCACTTTGTTGTAAGATCACAGTTTCAAGTTTATGTAAATAGATTCCAATAATGCATTATATAAACTAATACTAAGTTGATATTTTAATACTAGTTTATTGTAGCAAGGAACATTGGCTTATTGTAACTTACATTGACTAATAATCTTCAATGATATTTTTCAATCTTTACTTGTCTAATATATTATTACCATATTCAAATTTGACTTTAACAATGAATTGCATAGCAATTTTTTTCAAGTATATTTTTCTTTTGCAAGTTAGCTCTTCTATACATCCTAGATAGTTATTATTACAATCATTATTCTACATTTTGCAAATGGCATTCTAGATTTCATCCTAGATAGTTATTACTACAATCATTATTTTACATTTTGCAAATGGCATTCTAGATTTTAGATTTTTGCATTTAGGAGCTATCTAGATGCGCATGTAGGAGAAACTCTTTGTCTTATATATTGGAATGGATAATAAATAAAGGGGAAAACAATTTTATATGATGTGCCTTTTATCCCTAAGTTTTTTGTAATCACACATGTTAACTTTTCCTAGCATCTATTTATACTCTTATACTCTTATGATAATAAGAGTAATAGCATACACACAACATACTCATCTTATACTCTTATGATAATAAGAGTAATAGCATACACACAACATACTCACAAATAAGATTAATAGCATAGACACGATGTACTCACAAATCTACATTAAGCATTATAAATAAAATAGAACTCTTTAAACACAACTCATTTTCAGTTAGTTTTACTAATTTATATTTGCATGACACAAATCTACATAACAATATAAAAATAACCTCAACTAAAACATGCTACACACTCATACATTGCTACAAGAAAGAATGCATTAGTTTAACATGCTACACACTCATACATTGCTACAAGACTCAACTAAAACATGCTACATACTCATACATTGCTACAAGAAAGAATGCATTAGTTTAACATGCTACACACTCATACATTGCTACAAGAAAGAATGCATTAGTTATATAAGTGACTTCGATTATACATTCATTGAAGAAACCCACTTCTAATCTGATTACATTAATGCATTAGTTATATAAGTGACTTCGATTATACATTCATTGAAGAAACCCACTTCTAATCTGATTACATTAACAAATGCATGTGAGAGTTGATTAATTCCCACAAAATCATAACAAATAATATGTTTATTAATCTATACTTGGACAAGTTAAGATTAGTTGTTTCATTGTTGAGTATGGAGGTGTTGTATCTAGGCTAAAGTTATGAAAAAGATTCTATGAAGATACTTTTCAAAATGCATCCACTAATAATAAATAAATAAACGGGTTTTTATTATTTAATTCTCGTAAAATAATACTTTTTATCCATGTATATTTTGTTGAGAATTTATAGTGGTTGTGTTGCTATCATGTGGATAAAATTATGTATTTGACTGAGATAGTGTAAATTTGAGTGACAATTACTTAAGGAATATTTTTTGGTATATTGGAAGTTCGTCATCTTCAAGCTCAAAATCTACTATAACAAACCATGTAAGTTGCAAACAAAAATAGCCATTCATGACCTTGCCACCAAATTTTCACATTAATGGTGTCAAGGGTTACAAAGAGATAGAGAACTTGAATTTCAAATAAACTCCCCAAACTATTACATGTTTGAAACAATAGCTACCATTAATCTATCTAAAATGATAGAGTGATAGTTACCCTAGAAAGTAGGAATATGTACAAACCTGAAAACGTGAATTTCAAAGAAGCTACAAAATATTACATAATCTAAACAATAGCTACCATCAATATGTATTAAAGGATAGAGTGACAATCATGAGGGATACTCCCTCAAACTCAAGAGGTCACTCTATGTCTACCAAAATTTGAAGTGTATTCCAACTTCAAATTAAAGAACTCAACGAGAGTAAAACAAAACATGTGAGACACAAAATGGGTACACCTAAGCGTAAGATTAGGTGTGATCCTCAACAATGGAAAAATCCTTACTTGAAGTAGTAAGACTTGATGTGAAGTCATAGGGATCCTCCACCTTTCTTGTATTTGTAATATTGTTAGGTTTTTTCAGTAACAATTACTTTAACATCCATTGCTCACTGGAACACCCAATCCACATTGTTCATCTCCAAGCTGAGTTTCAATGATGCACCCTTCGAAGCCATTGACGATTTTACCCTTCCATACACAAAGCACTATAATATATGCACAAAATCCCTAACCTAGAAAATAACTTTACCACAACTCTTTATATGTTCAAAGAATCTATGTAAAACTAATAAACAAACACAAAACTATGAAATACGGGTTTTACAATTTAATATGAACTTTTAATGCAAGTTTGATAGAGGCTTATGGATTCAATTAAATGGAAATGTCTAACAATTACCAATGAAACATAAAAGAAAGAAAAAATGAAAAATATGGGTTTTTCATTTTAATATAAACCCAAAATGCAAGTTTGAAAGAGGCTTATGGAGTTGATTAAATGGAAATGTTTAAAAGTAGTGAATGAAACATAAAAGAAAACAAAAGAAGAAAAGGGAAATCAAGTTGAAAGCTTACTCTACATTGGCCTCCTTCACCATGTCATATCCCATAGGCTCTACATAACCAAGCTTCAAAAGGGAATGGAGGAAGAGAATTCAAACAATGAGACTATGAATACAAAAGGTTATGTGTTTGTTCTTTTTAATAATATTTCCAATAAATTACAATCATCCCACCTTGGCCTCACCTCTTTGCAACTAAAATAATTATTGACGAGTTCAAGTTTATCCCCACGAACTCTATGTAAAAATGAAACCATCAGACAATGTTGCATGGATTTCAAGGACATCGAAAACTCTACTTAAAAGGAGATTCCTTGAGCTGTCACAAAATCTGAATTTGTAAAAGTAGTGGAATCCATGATTCAAGAGTCTGAAGTGAATAAGATGATGGCTAGCAACCAAAATCCCTTAGACATATGACCATGCAAACAAATTATTTTTAAGTACCTGATCTTTTAGTATGGATTAAAGTCCAAAGTTCCATCGTGCCAGGTTAGATCAAAGTGCAAAATAATTGTTCAATCAAGATTTAGGTGGTTAGCAACAATATGCATGTGTTGTCTTTTACTAACTAAAGTCGTGGAAATTATTTAAAAAACATTATTAGAATATATTCATTCTATTTCGAATCAACCATGTATTGTTGCAAGTGATTTAAATGATTTGATTACACTAGGAAAAAATAATGTTGATGATCATTGACTAGATGTAATTGGCGAGGGTTTGTAGGATTTGATAAATCAACACCATAAGGTGGATGCTCTCACAAAAAAATGGTTGTATATTGACAATAATTGTTAGGGTGGCTCCCACTAGAATGCTCGTTGATTTATCCAATTTTTAATGATTCCCCATTTCTTATATAACCCATAAATCTACTATATATGCCTCTCCCTTGGTTCTTTTAGACCATCATTCTCCATATTGTCGACTTCAGGTCACATAACAATCTCTTTGCTTTGGAATAAATTTTTTTCACCATAGTAGATTCATGCCCAACTCAGGGGGGGCCTCTTGGCGGAAAAAACATACACCAAACAGAGAGCCAATTGGTTGGGAGGAAATTTGAAGTCTATCACTCAGTCACCCCAGGTTTAGTCTCCAACATCAGCTCTGAGCGTTCGTGAGTTCTAGAGTTTCGTGCGATGGATCCTTTCTGTCGTTTCTAGGTCGACGACCATTGACCTTCTCCAACCCTCGATATGGGCTGGGGTTATCCATGCCTGAGGACGGGGTAGGGTCCCCCTCTCCGGGCCCGTGTGATGATGTAACTGCTTTCAGGAACCTAATCTCCAGCAGATCTAGAAACCACGGTGTTGCTCCAATCCCTAAATTCATGAAGAAAATAGATGAGGTCCCATTCATTGACCTCCCTCCTCAACACCTCATGCATATTGTTGTCTCACTTGCTGATCATGCACTGGTTGGTCAGTTTACCGGGCTATGGCCTTCGCCCAAGACTATAGATAACTGGATCCAAAAGAATTGGAGGCCTTTAATTTCCAATAGTGTTACTTGTTATGCGGTAGGTAGATGGTGTTTCCTTTTTGAATTCATTGCCTAGGAAGACCATGATCTGATTTTTCGTAGCGGTATGTACTTTATGGGACCTCAAGGACTATATCTGAATAGATGGACTCTGGATTTTGACCCAGCAGTGGATTTCCCCAAGGCTGTTCCCATTTGGGGCTGTCTACCGAACCTCCTGATCCACTGCTGGACTTTGTCATCTCTGTTGGCTATCGGGGATATACTAGAAAAATATATTGATAAAGATCGTCCCAAAGAGAACTACTCTTGCACCAAGTCTGTGTTGAAGTAGATCTGGAAACAGGCCTTCCTGAAGCAGTCAAGCTATCAGTGGGATATTGGTAGCACTACCAAAAGATGGACTATGAACAATTGTCGTTCAAATGTCGACATTGCCATGAGTATGGGAATTTTCAAAAGAACTGTCCTAAATGCCGGATAGATATTACAAAAAAAGACCAAGAAGAAGGCTAGACTCAAGCTAAGATAACCAAGGCCAATGCAAGGAAGACTTAGAAAAGAGAAGAGAGAAATTTGGGTCATATAAGGAAGGAAGAAGAAACCAAGATAGTCCAAAATGAAGAAGGAAATAGTTCGGTTGTTCAAGCAATCGAAGCTCCGCAAACAAGACAAGGTGAGGATATGGAACATGAGACTAGAGATCCATCGAGTTCAAATACAGAAGGAAAAATCTCCCCTGACAAAGGTAAGCACCAAGAAGAAAATAGTCATCCGGAGACCTCGATCCCCACTACAGAATAGGAGGAATCGGAGGATGAGGAAGGAGAAATCGAACAACCCTTCCAAAAAAAATCCAGAAGGGGGAGGAAAACGGACAAAGAAAGAAGAGAGAAAGCCACCTACAAAGACAAGCTTCTTGGAGCACAAGCTACGATTGAAGCAATGACGAACCCCGGGTTTACTAGACAGAAAGGGAAGGCCAAAGGGGATTCCAAGCCAACAAAAGGTAAGTAATGAAGATTTTCTCCTGGAATTGTAGAGGTTTAGGGAGCAGGAAAAAATCTCCAATCCCGACATACTTCTGATGCAGGAGACTAAAATGGAGGAAGAGGACTTCCTTCATACTAGCCAGATGTTATGGAATACCAATGAAGGTATTGCAAGGAATGCTCGAGGATCCTTGGGAGGTATTGGCACTCTATGGAAGAAAGCGACCTTTGAGTTGGATCAGTCCCTCTCTCACACGCATTGGATTCTATCAGTTCTGCACCACAAGGAATCTAGAACTCAGGTTAGTATCCTTAATGTCTACATCCCAGTTTAGCTTTTCGAAAAAAAATATTGTTGGCAAAGCATTCAAGAATTTCTTTCATCCCTTTGCCTAGAGAACCTCATCTTGGCAAGGGACCTTAACATAACTCTCAGTGCCAAGGAGAAAAATGGAGGCACTATTGTTAGAGATCCTCTAAGAGAAATTGTGGAGGACATTATGACTGGATGGGATCTTGAATACATCAATCCTAACTGTGATCTGTTCACTCGGACTAACAAAAGATCTGGTCCCGACCATATTGCAGCTAGACTCAACAGGTTTTTGGTCCAACAATCCTTTTCTGTTCTAGGGTTCAGATCAGACTCCTCCATCTTGCCCTTCAGCATGTCAGATCACAAGCCGATTCTGCTAGATCTGGTAGAATCTTGGCCCATCCCCTTTCGATTTAGCCCTGGTTGGATCAATTAGGATGGCTTCCAGGACCTAGTCAAATTGGTGTGGGTTGCCCCGGTCTTTGGCTCCCCCTTTTATATTTGGGAAGAGAAGCTTCAGAGGCTTAAAAAATATCTCAAATCTTGGGAAAATACTTTGAAGGCTCCTGCTGCTCAAAGGATTGAAGCACAACAAAATCTAGAAAGTCACCAAAGATGGGCAAGAAAATCAACCAATGGACATTGCTAGTCTAGAAAAATAAGCAAACCTCCAGCGTAATCTGCATGCAGCCTGTAGGAACTAGCAAGAATATATGAGGCAGAAGTCAAGATGTTTATGGTTGAAGTCGGTGACAAAAACACAAACTTCTTCCATAAACAAGTGGAAGGTTGGAAGAACTTTAAAGTCGTGAAGGAGATTCAGATTCATGGACAAACATACCAGGAATTTGAAGAGATCAATATGGTGGTGCATGACCACTTCCAAGGTGTCTACACCAAAGAGGATCCAATAGCTCTCATCTCTCCCATCCTCGGCTCGGTTCCCCATTTTTTCAATCGCTCTATTAATAAGAGACTTACGACCTTAGTCTCAAAAAAAGAAGTGAAAATGGCCTTGGAAAGTATGGAGCCTGACAAGGCGTCGAGGCTAGATGGGTTCAGAACTAGATTCTTCAAGGCTTGCTGGAAAATCATCAAGCACGATTTGTATAAAATGGTCTTAAAGTCTCAAGTTTTTAACAAAATAGGGTGCAACACCAACTTGACCTTCCTAGCCATTATCCACAAAGAAAAAGGAGCCTCTTTCGATAGATTCAAACCTATTTCGCTATGCAACATTGGCTATAAGATCATCACCAAAGTCATCGCTAACAAGATTAAAGAGGTTTTACCTGTCATCATTCCGAATAATCAAGGAGGTTTTGTAAAAGGGAGACACATTGTGGATAATATCATTCTTGTCCAAGAAGCAATCCATTCTAGAATTCATCAACGAGAAAAATGTATGATCATAAAACTGGATTTAGCTAACGTCTTTGATAGAGTTAGATATGAGTTTCTCTTTTAGGTTATGCATAGGTTCGGCTTTGACCCAGGCTTCATTATATGGATTCAATCTTGTATTAGAAGCCCTTGTATCACCCCTCTTTTCAATGGGCGTGTTGCAAAATTTCTACAAGCTTCCATGGGCCTCCGTTAGGGTTTCCCTCTCTCTCCTCTTCTCTATGCCATCCAAGCGTCGGTGCTTAGTTTTTAGTTGAATTAAAGCCATACAAACAATGATATAATTAGGTTGTGCATTGCCAGAGGATTACATGATATAAATCATCCCAATTCACTGAAGACACAATCCTCTTGGGGGGGGGCGAGTGTGCACTCAACCAGACTTTTTAAAAGGGAACTAGATCTCTACCAAGAAGCTTTGGGAAGTTTGATCAACTATAGGAAATGCCAAATTCTAGGATGGAACTGCAACCCTAGAGAGATGTCAGACGTTAGCAGAATACTGGGGATTGAAGGTAAAACACAGTAGGAAGATTTCAAGTATCTGGGGGTGCCCATCTTTAAATATTCGCCGAAGTCCTCCTCCTGACTCCCAATTTCAGAAAAAAATAAAAAATAGGATCAACACATGGGGTGAGGCTTGGTTAAATCCTAAAGGAAAAGTGGTCCTAATTAAAGCAGTGATCTCTAATATCCCTATATATAAGTGCTCCATCCTCCTTTCTCCAAAAGGGATAATAGCCAATATTGATGCCTTACTCAAAACGTTCCTCTAGAAAGGGGGAAAGGAGAATGAGAAGAAGCTTCCCTTGGTTAGCTGGGAAAAGGTGGCCAAGCCACTGATGCAAGGTGGATTGCAAATCAAGAATTTGTCGCTGCAAAAATTAGCTTTGGGAGCTAAAATTATTTGGAACATCATCTCGAGCAAGTTGTCCTGGTGCAAATTTGACCTTTGGAAAAAATATTTTTCAGGAAGCTGGCTAAGGTGCTTGGACAATCCCCCGTGGGTTAGAAAAGGATCTGTTTTTTTCTCAATCCTGTTGAAAGCACTCTCCTTCTTCTCCCCCAAACTCACTTGGATCCCAGGGAATGGGAAACGTATCTTGGTTTGGGAAGACTCGATCATGGGCGATCCCTTGATAGATCAGTGGCCCGAAATGGAGCAAATAAAAGTCTTTATGCATAGCCATGACCTGTTAACTTTGTGGGATATCTCCGACTGGAATTTGGATGGCTCATGGAAGAGATGGAATATTCAATGCCCAAATCATTTGGAAAATGACAAGAATATGCTTATTCCCAAGCTTCGGGGGAAATCCCTGATAACAAGAAACATTGAGGATATTAGAGGATGGGGGGATAAGTCGGGAAGCTATTCAGCCTCAGCGGGTTATAATTATTTATTAAATCCTGGCAATATGGGGAATTCTACTCTTTGGAAGAGTTTTTGGGCCATGAAAATTCTTCCAAAAATTGATTTTTTTTAATGTACTTTAGCCCATGGTAGAATCTTTAACTGGGAAAATATAAGAAAAAAGGGGTGGGAAGGCCCAACGATATGCCCATTATGTTTAAATAGTGAAGAGTTTGCTGATCATATCCTTATCTCTTTCCCCTTTTCCAGAGAAGTCAGGAATTTGGCTCTCCCTGGGAAAGCTAACCTTCCTCCAAACAATATTCATTCTCTGTTAATAAACTGTGATTCTAATTCTCCTTTTGATAGCCTCAAGTGCAAAAGAACCAAATCCTATTGGATGGCCCTTCCAAAGGTTATTCTATGGAAAATGTGTCTTGAAAGGAACTCTCAGATTTTCAGAGGGAAAGTTGTGTTGGCCAGTCATGTTGCTGCAAAAGTTGATGGGTTGCTGGCAGACTGTCTCTCTCACTTTTGGAGTGACGATTCTGATAATCTCGTTTCCCCTGCAGAGTCATCTTGGATTCAAATCCTGTCCCCTAACCTCCCATTGTCCTCCCCAAAGAAAAGGACAGGGAACTCATGGGAAATTAGGATGGAGGGAAAGGACCTAGACTCTTGGCTGAGGCGACGTCACATGGAGGCTTTGTTTACGGATGGAGCTTTAAAAGGTAATCCTGGGGCGACAGGGTGGGGCAGGGTTCTCATCACCCTGGATGGACATCTGGAAACAAAATTCTCCAGGGGGATCGGAACAGAAACAAACAATATAGCAAAGGCATTAGCCCTTTGGCAGGGTCTATCGATAGCCAAGAATCGAAGAACCACATAGATAATAGTATTGGGAGACTCGAGAATAGTAATCCATGCTCTAGCTGATAAATCCCTCCCAAATAAAATGCATCTTTGACAGCTGATAAAAAAAATCTAGGTTCTCGCTTATTCTTTCCAAAAAATTGAATTCTACTACGTCTTTCAGACTCATAACAGTGAACCAGACCAAGTTGTAAATGTTGTAACCACCCTTAGCTATGGCTTGCTTAATTGGAATCGTTCAATTTGTGTTCCTCCATAGGACCTTGGTTGGGATCTAGGGGCTAGTGTCCTTTAGGGCCTGTGGTCTGGGGATATTACCTCTTCCGACTATTGACATGTGCCTGCCACATGGTGAAGCATGTGGAAACATGACTCATCAAAGTGGTGTGTTTAAATGTTGTACCATAGAGGACACTCCCCTACGTGCAGATGGATTCAAATTCTCATCAACGTTAGGCGAAATCTGTGAGGTGACGCAGGTTTTAAATGGCTTGCATGATGATCTTGGGTGCTATGAGTTTCAAGTTTTCAAGGAGCAAGGATATAAGGATGTGCAAGGAGAAAGGTAGAGGAAGTTTTGTTTGGTTGATTTGCAGAAGGAACGAGCACGAAGTGGAGCCATTAGAGAGAATTTGAGGTAAAAAATGGGCCTCCTAAGAGATGTGCTACACAAATATAAGATATATTAAAATATTATGAGTTAGGAGTTTTATGGGGTAGGTATATATGACAACTCACCTCCTACACTATTTTATATGCACAATATAAATAACCATGGTTGAGTTACTTTTCTAAATTGACTATAAATAAAATTAATAAAATAACTCTACAATGATGTGACTAAGATTCATTGTAAATTCCCAAAAAATTATTGTCCTTTAGCATTTATTTTTCTTGAACTTGTAAATAAAATTAAACAAAAATGAATTTAATTTATATGCATAGCTAACATATTTTTTTCATATAAATATCATTCATGAATTTAATTTATTTTA